>BJBW01002121.1:0-16158 GCA_004320125.1 Scolopax mira | reverse complement strand
TCAGCATCGATGAGATCCCCTCTCAGTCTGCTCTTCTCCAGCTCAACAGCCCCAGGTCCCTCAGCCTTTCCTCAGCAGAGAGATGCTCCAGCCCCTGGGCAGCTTCATAGACTCTGCTGGACTCTCTCCAGCAGTTCCCTCTCCTGGAACTGGGGGGCCCAGAACTGGTCCCAGTGCTCCAGCTACAGCCTCCCCAGAGCAAAGCAGAAGGGGAGGATGACCTCCCTCCACCTGTTGGCCATGTTCCTTTTGATGCTCCCCTGAAGACCATTTTCCAGCAGCTCAGCCCCTAACCTGTACTAGTACAGGACATTATTCCTCTCGAGGTGGAGGACCCTACACTTGCCCTTGTTGAACTTCATGACATTCCTCTCTACACAACTCTCAGGCCTGTTCAGGTCTTTCTGGATGATGCCTTCTGGTGAGTCACTTGCTCCTCCCAGCTTTTCATCATCAGCAAAGTGTCCATGTGTCCAACAGCACTGGTCCCAATACCGATCCTTTGAGGATGCCACTTGTCATTGCTCGCCACTTGGACATTGAGCCATTGACCTCAACTCTGTGTGTGTGACCATCCAGACAGTTCCTTATCTACCAAATGGTGGATAAAGCCAGCATCTGCCAGTTCCCTCAGCACTTATGGGTGCACCCCATCAGGGCCCATGGATTTGTGGGTGTTGAGTTTGCCTAAATGATCTTTCAACCAAGGGAAAGTAAGTTCCTTTCTCCAGACTTTTTCTCCTACCTCCAGGGTCTGGGATTCTTGAAGACCAGCCTTAGCTGTGAAGACTGAAGCAAAGGCAGCATTCAGTAACTCTGCCTTCTCTGTATCCTCTGTCTCCAGGGCACCCACCTCATTCAGCACAGGGCCCACATTTTCTCCAGTCTTCCTTTTGCTACTGATCTACTTGAAGAAGCCCTTCTTGTTGTCCTTGACATCCCTTGCCAGATTCAATTCCAAGTGGACCTTAGTCTTCCTCGTTGCATCCCTGCATAATCTGACAAATATATAATTCCTATACTTTTCCCAAGTCTCTTTTTCCATATTCTGTAAACTTCCTTCTTCCATTTGTGTTTTTCCAGAAGGTCCTTGCTCATCCATGCAGGTCTCCTGTCCCCTTTCCTTGATTTCCTGCTCCTAGGGATGCATTGATCTGAGCTTGGAGGAAGTGGTTCTTCAATATTAACCAGCTTTCTTGGACCCCTCTATCTTCTACTCCATAACACAATGACATTTTAATCAGGATAGTGGTTCTGGGCCATCCATCTGAAAAAGATTATGGTGGAACTACAAAGTTATGGAGAAGGGCAAGAAAAATAGTCAGAAGTTTAAGACAATTTCGGTTCAGAGGATGCTGACACAGAATTTTCGAGCCTAGGAAAAGAGAAACTGAGGAGTAAGATGAAAAAAGTCTACAAAATACATTTTTTTGCTTGGACATGGTGACTTGGTGACGGGTTACACTCACCTCAAAAATTTAGTAAAAAAATATAACGAAAAAAAACCCAACAATGATATTAAAGATACCATGTCTTTTTTAGAGCTATTGTAGCTGGAAAATTAAAAATACTGGTGAAATCTCATGTAGGATCATGATCTTTGTACTCTTCTCTAGGCATCCACTATCGGTCTCTGTTCTGATGTCTTTTCCCATGCTGGGCTCTGCTGGAGACACGATGATAGGCTGGATGGATCTTCTGACTAATTCAACACTGACTCCTGCTTTTGTATCTTGCTTTTTGAGCTGTGCCATCTCCCATTTGCCTGAAGTTCTCTTGGGACCGCACCGTACCTGCCCCATGACTCCCACAGCCACAAGAGGGGTCCTGCTGTCAACCATTTGTCAACTTAAATCACACAACTGTAGGAAATTGAGGGTCACTTCCACATTGTCTGACATAGTTCCAAAGCTGAATCTGCATATCCCTGATGACAGGTATCTGAAGATTAACTCATTTTCTAGTATTTCTGTGACCTCCACCCCCAGCAGCTGACTGCTGGTTTGTCAGGAACAGACTCGATCTGTTGGACTCTGGGGTGCCCAGCTTCCAGGTGGTCTCTCAGGCTAAACAGCTGGGAGAGGCCTCCATGAAGATCTGTGATCTCATACAGAAGAAGAAGAAATGCCGGTGCTGCGGCGGGTTCTCTAGCTGAAGAGTAACACCTCTCTGCACGTGGACAGTTCCATCCAGACACTCAAGTCACCAGGTCAAGATGATGCTGGCAACTGGCCCACCATTGTCCTTACTTCCCAATCTGTTCTGACCAGTACCCATCACCACCTTTGCCTTTTGAACCCAGAGATTTCTAAAAGTAGATTTCCAATGACTCTTCCCGAATCTTTGCTTGAAAGTGATAGTTTTAATCCATAGCCTAAATCCATGGGTTTCATATTGCTACGTACTTAACATGGTGTGTAACTGTCACAAAGACATCCTTAACAGGTCACAGGAGTTCCAAGGACAAACAGCACAGAAAAGCAGAATCTGAGCTACAGACAATTAATGTGTCTGGATGAGGAGCAGTTCCAACAACCTGTGAGGTCCTTGGCTCTTGGAAGTCCTTTTGTTGATGTAGGAAAGTTGGGCCAAGAGCAGGAGCACATCAAGTGACTTCTCTTGGTTCTCGCTGATCCTTTCAACTTTGCATTGATTTTGTTCCAAGAGAGACAGAGATCTCCTCCTTTTCCATAGATGGCTTGGTTTTGTCCTTCTGAATTGCACCGAATGTTTTCCATCACAAGCCCATCTGCTTTTTTCCACCAAATCATACTGGTCACATTTCTTCAATCCCTTGCAGTGAAGATACTCCTCTGGATTATTCTGAATTTTCAACATCTCATCCTTGTCTCCAGAGAAAACTCAGGCTGACAGAGCACTTTGGTCAGGTAAAAAAGAGGTTCTGGAAGAAAGAAGGTGGTGTGTTGTAGAACTTCAAACTTGGAATCCTCCCAGAAAAAGGAGAGGGTAAATGAACTCACTTTCATTAATTTCTTTAGAGATCACTGGAAAATAAAGACTTTTGTCAGAAGACAGGATGGGTGAGTGGTGTCTGTTGGGAGAGTATCACAAGAGACTGCAGCAGCAGATACAAGACACAAGGCCACTTCCACTTTATTCCTGGTTGCCATCACGTCATATTGGGGCTGTCTGGGATGGAGTTGGTTTTTTTCACTGCAGCCCATGCAGTGCTGTGGTTTGGGTTTGTGATGGAGACAGCAGTGACAGCACGCTGGTGTCCTGGCTACTGCTGAACAGTGTTTGCACCACCACAAGGCTTCCTCTTTTTCTCACTCTGCATCCTTCCCAGACTGGGGATGGACAAGTTGGGATCAGATACAGCCAGGACAGCAGCCTCAGACTGATCTACGGGATATTCCATACCATGTGACATCATGCTCAGCAAATAAAAGCTTAATGAAAGAAGGAGGATGCAGGGACGTTTATGGTTCCAGTATTTGTCTTCCCGAGTAAACATCATGCACACCGAGACCCAGGAAATGGCTAAACATCTGCCTCCTGATGGGACACAGTAATTAAATTCCTGTTTTTTCTTGGCCTGTGTGCAGCTTTTGCTTAACCTGGTCTTCATCTCATTTCACAAGGTTAACCTGCCTTCCACTTCCTCCCCATCCTGCAGGAGAGGGCAGTGAACGAGCAGCAGGGCAGGTGCTTGGTAGCTGGGCAGGGTCAACCCATCACACCCACAAACGTGCAGGAAATATTCCCACTTTTTGCACAAAATGATTGCCCCCTCACTACTGCTTCTATTTCATGAGCAGGTTTGGCCAAACTTCTGCTTCTTCCACACTTTTGGAACTAGCACCAATGAGACTGCACACGGGCATCTCCCTCAGTGAGGAGATGCTCAAAAAAATCATCTCCCATAAATTATCCTCTCTGCTTTGCACGTTTACCAATGAAGGACGTGCAACATCTGTGCATGGCTGCTCCATAAGCAACTGAGCCCCAGTCCAGCTACAGGCTGTGGGTCACTGGTCAAACCAACACAGTCCTTCCCTGGCACTCAGCTGTTTTCCACATCCTCCTGGCTCTGGGATACTTGGGCTACACAATAACGTAGGTCAAGGCCCAATTCTCTCCCATCCTTCTCTCCGCTGTGCGCTTCCTTAGGTCTGTTCCCCTACACTAAACTATGGGATTTCTGCCCCAAAACACTCTCCGTACACAGTGAACCCATGGATACCCTTGGTTCCCATCCATGGGACCCATCACACCCTTGCTTGCGTGTGCTATCACAGGAACCTTGCCCTTCACATAGTAATCTCAATCATCAAAGAGTTCAGCTCCATTATACACCTTCCTTCTTCACCCACCATCATGTGTGTGGTGCATCACTACCTCCTACACCTGCTCTACCTCAGCTCTTCAGAGCAGGCACCATCTTCTTCTTCCCTTGAGAAAGGCAATCCTGCCTCCCTAATCCACTTGAAAGTCTCACACTGTCAAGATGCACATGAACAAGGGACACAGGACTGATACAATCCACCAGGCTCTCCAAAGCAACTCTTTGCTAAAACCCTACAGCTACACCAAGCATCCACGTGACAGCAGAGAAGAACCTCGCAGATGAAAATTTGATTAAAATAAAGAAAATAAGAAGAGTATCGAATAGCATCCCGTGAACAGAAATCAGCGATGGAGTTTGACAGGGATCAGAGATGTTGAATATAACCATAAATGGACAAGAAAAAAAAACCAATGACAAATTCTGTTGGCAACACAGTTATTCATGGCTGTAACAATAACGACCGAAGAAGTGCAGAAGAGCCTTACAAGATTGGATGATACAGACAACAGAGTCATTCATACAACACACAACAGAAGACGCTGGGAAAATACACTACAAAGATCTATAAAAATTGTGATGGCAAAGACAGTCTGAGTCCACATTCTCTGCTACAATGCAAAATAAAGGGAGCAAGAGACATGTTTAAATAACAACTGAAGAAATTAATGGAAAAGATATTCCTCAAGAATTAGTAAAGATAGCACCCCTGGATAAAGAAATATGCTTTTCTTTTTTGTAATTGTTGGGGTTTTTTTTTTTAAAAAAAAAATACACCTCCCCTCTCCAAAAATAACCCCACAACCAAACTTCAGCATTCCCCAGCTGGCAAAGGCCTTATAAAGGCTTACAACAATAACAGCAAAGAGACACATATCTAGATAACTGTCAGCAGGAGCTTACGCTGCTTCCGTCTTCACACCTGTAAAGGGGTTTGTACAAATCTCTCTATTATTACTGCCTAGTTTCCAGATCACTTAAATAGCATTTATTAAACACTGACCATTGATCTTTTATGACAATCGACAGTTCTCAGGAATTCACAAAAGTCGTCATGCAACTATAAAATATTAGGAAAACATAAAAATATCTACAATTGGGGTTTGAGATTTCCATTCAGTTCCTAAGAGATAGGCATGAAATTCCAAAGGGAGAAAGTTTATTTACTAGGACTAACACAGAAACCCCTCAATTCAAAATATACGGAATACACTTGTAAAAATGCCAATCTTCTGCGTTCTCCGATACATATCGTGTCCAGAAGCAGAATTTGATGGTCTGAGTCTTTTCTTTCTGGTATTTAACAAATCTATGCTGTTCTAAATACACACATAATGTAAATCTCACTAAGACTTTTTATCTACCAGAAAGATTCATGTTCATTTAAACAAAGAATTTCTTCTTGAAGTTCCTGAAAGGAAAATGAATGTGGTCCAGATCACCAGCTTCAGGATTTCAGCTTTGCTGCATTTTTCGACGCATGTCTTCAAGAGCTGCTTCTCGTTCTCTTAAGAGCTGTTTAAGTCGTTTTATTTTTTCATCCCGTATTGTTTCATCCAAGTCCGGGGCAGTCAAAGGGAAAGCATCATCTCTGAAAGAACCTTCAAGGACTGAAGTATCGTCTTCACAAGACACTAAAACTGGAATATTTGAGTCTGTAACGTCACTGTATTGAGAGTCTGGGTCTTGCTCAGGGTCCCTCCCTGCAGACAACGTCACGGAGTCTGTGGAAGGACTTTGCTGCACTAAGACTGGTGGAGGTGAAACACTTCTGTTGTGAACACTGGAACTTGGGCTGGTATCTTCTGAAGTTGAACTCGGGGATGATCTGACTGAAGTTTTCCTTCTCTTTCCACTGTCTGACAATGGTGAAGATCCTATTTTTCTTTTCTTAGTCAAATCCTCTTCCAGATCTATAATTATCTGTACAGTCAAGACACATACAAAATACACTGCTGTTAAACTGAGCATCATTATTATAACATCACAGTTCATTAAGCACAAACTACAAGTTATTTGTTGTAAGCTTGTTAGAATTACTATACGGAAGATGTTTCTTTTAGCAATTTGAGCAAATGTACTTCTGTGATCAATATTCTCCTAGCAAAGATTCCCAGTTAACAATTCCACAACATTAAATTCCTTCCTTAGTCAAAACTGCACTTCTGCCTTCCCTGAGCAGACCTCTTGCTGATTAAGTTTTTTAACTGGAGCGCAAGACAAAAGCTTTCTAACTAACTTGATGAGAAAATTCACAAAGGAAGAATTTTTGATGCTTTAATTTCCAAAACGCTCAAACATGAGCAATGATGCCCATTACAAGACTGCACTTCTCCCAGTTGCTTTGTTATTTAAATGTTAAGGTACTTTATGAAGAGCAGGCAGTAGAACTGCTCAAAGCAGGAATGTTAACAATTTATACAACCTGAGAAAACCTTTGGCTGGGTAAAATCCTACAAAAGAAGCTTTAGAACATTATGGCTCAAAAGAACTACTCTGGATAGACAAAATCATTTTAATGCCTTAAGATGGAAGTCCTTACATCGAGGGAACCTTTTCAGAAGCACCCAAGTAAGTTCCTAGCCAATGACAGAGGACTAAATTTATAAAGACCTTTGTTACTCTAAAGGTTAGACAGGTACAAGGGTTATTTATTTTACAAAATCCACACATGACTAAGTGGATACCTATCTTTGGAAGCCAGTCACACCTTGTCACAGGAGGGACTGAAGCGCCTTGAAGTAATGGCACTTGACTGATTTCAAACTCAAGGGTAAAGCCTTGCAATAAATTCTTCTTCTATTATTCTGCTTATATCCATTCATTACTGGATAAACAGAATTGTTTGCAGAAGGCTAAATATAACTCAGGATACAGGGGTGTGGTTTCTGTTCCAATAAAGACTATCCCTTTGACTGTTCAACCACCACTAAAGGGTCTGGTCTTTTTCAAAGCATTTGTTCTTCAAATTTCCTCCAGTGGAACCCCAAAAAAGCACAAAAATTCTTAGATAGTATTCAAATCATACTGAAATCCCACAACTCTGCTGTACACAAACAAGTTCTAGGAACTATTCTCCTGGGAACCATAACAATTACTGACTCGCCCTGATGAACCCAGAGGTGGGAGGGTCCCAATAACCATGCTGTACTGACCACACACTTGCTGCTCCAAATGTGCTGTAGCACTGAAAAATGTCAAGATACCTTTTCCTCTTCAACACATTCCTCATGTTGATTTGTTATTTCCACATCTAACGATGATGAACTGCAAGAATCACTTGTCCTTGTCACGCTGTTACTGGAACAAATCCTTTCTTCTGGTTTCTCATAGGAGGTCCTTAATAGTGGTATTCTCTTAAGGTACACTCTTTCCTCCTTAGAGAGGCCAAATTTTTTCCTTAATTCCAAGTACTGTTTCCAATGTGGCTTCTCTTGCTGTTTGATTTGAATAACCTTTTCCGGTGAATCCATCTTTTCAAGCTGGATCTGCAATATAGAAATGGGGAGAGAGCCATCAATCACACTCTCTCCCCCTCTCTTTCTCTCTCCGTACATATAAACTAAAAATTTGCTATCAGAAAGACAGGTGAACGTTCATTTTGTCAGCCTTTCTGCAAGAGTTACACTTAAAACAGGTAAGCCAACTTTGCGAGGTCTAACACTGTTGATAGTTATTTAAAATAGTTATTTAAAACCCCGGGTACATTGTGGAACATCCAGAAGATGCAGCAATCCAACCACTAAACCACAGGAGTGAAAGAAACAACATGGGAATCACCTGCTCTCAAGCTTCAAAAGTAACAAAGATGATGAAGATCAGTGTCTTTAAAGCATCACTTTCAGACTGTTGATATTTGCATTGTGGTTGACAACAGTAATAAAGCATTATCTGCCATCTCTCGTCCCTGCCCTCACTGGACCCTGAGCTGCTTCTGACCTTCACGCTCAATCTCACAGCAGCGTTTGGCAACACATGGCCTTGCAAATTTTACAGTAAAAGGTTGAGATGCTATTTTTCTCAGAGGTTAAAGCAAGTGACAATTCCAACACCTCGCATCACACAGCGCTGAAGGGAAAAAGTCTATTTTAACCATTTTTCAGGTGAGGAAAAATCAAAAAGGAGGCCCCACAGCCTGTTGCAATGATCAAATGTCTAAAATTTGCACAGATCTGCTGAGCTGGCATTTCTTTTCTGCCAACACAAGCAAGTATAATCTAGCTTCAGGAAGCAAATTCATTCTGGCCTCTTGAGCAACTGAAAACTTGACCTATCACCCTTCATGGGTAGAAACTGTGGCCAAGGACTTTTTATATCTTTTCAACATTATGGTCATTAAAAAATATGCTGGTCCAGCACGAAGAGGGAAACTCATTAAAGATCTCAAGATTTTCTTCTGTCTGACATGAAACCATGAGCCAAAGAAGGTGGGTCCCTCCCTGTCGTGGCATGAAGTGTCAGAAACACAACTCCTGCCTTTGGTGCAGTCTCTGCACTATTGGAGACTGGAGCTGACTTAGTGCAACACCAGGGTTTGTCTCTGGATGACAAACCCTCCTCTTCCATCTCATTTTCCTCTTGGGCAGCTGCAAACTTCTCTGCCTCACTCCACACTCAATGGCTGTGCCGTCAGAACATGGCATCACCAACACTAGGAAGCAGATACAGCTCCCCAGGGCTCAAACACTGAGCAACCTTGATGAAGTTTCAGTTGTTACCCACAATTTATCTTGCGAGAAAATAGAAAACTCATCTTTTCCTTGACCTTTTTTTAATGCATTTTCTCACTTGCATACTGCAATCTTACTGGGGGAAAAAAAAAGTGCTATTATTTATTGAATAGAACGACACTTTAGACCAGCTTTTCCAGTGACAGGAAACCTGGTTATAAAAATCTGTGAAGTTTTTAATAGCCCTTTTATTCAAATAGAACAAGGACCATATAACAATATAGCAGAGGCTGAGATGGGCACGTTTATTGGAGAGAATTACCTTTTGCCAGTTGTCACTGAAAGCACACTCCTGCTTAGACTGAGGTGAAACAGCGCTGGCTGCTTTGGGGGAAAGACTCCTTTCTTTGCCATTTTGACATGCATTTTCCTGCGCCTCTACAGCTGCAATAGGGGTCACTCCACTTGAAATGCTCTCGGTGACGGGCAAACTCTTTCTCTGGTTTACAGCAGAATTCTCCTGATTGGCATTTGGTGTCACCGGAGCTGCAGGTGCAGATTTTAAGTCGTTTCTTAAGCCAGTTGCTGAAGAATTTTTTGGGTTTTTACATGGTTTTGGATCCTTCTGTGACAGCACCATTCCTTTCCTTTTTGACAATACCAGATTCACCACTTCATTGCTTATTTTATTGACTGCAGTAGAATCAATCAACTTGGACGTGTCCTTTTGAAGTGAAGCATCAGAAGAGGAAGGTGCCTGTTTGTCAGTTTGGGCTGTGAGAACATCAGAGCCTCTTTTGGTCAACAAATAGATTTTCCCATTGTACATGACCAGAGCATTATCTTTAAGAGGTGTGATTTTTGTTTGGCTTCCACCAGGACCGCTAGAACAGAGTGGTAAAATATTTGCAGAGTTACCTTCTACATTCTTCATGTCTGACAAAGTTTTCAAGATCTTAGAAGCCACGTTATTTGATGACTTCACAGGAATAAGGCAAGGTGCTGACAACTGCGGACCTTCTTGCACAATCCATTTCATTGGACTCTGCTGGCACCGCTGACCATCGGATGGTGCTGTCTCAGAACTATTTCCCTTTTGCATCGGTGACATTATTAATGATTTTGAAACTTCTGCGGCAGGTTTGGGGCAAATGGCTTGCAAACACTTGGGAAGTACTGTTTTCACTGTGTTCACTGGTGACACATAAATAACAGTGGGCATTTTTGTACTTTCAGCTCCTCCAGACACATTTGTTGCCGCAGTCGCCAGTATTTTTTGCTGTATCGCTGGTGGTAAGAAAGAAGCTGGGACAGTTTTCACTTCTGCATCAGCTGGTATCTGGAGGTGGTGGTCAGAGGGCAGGACCGGAGACTTCACAGCCACTGGGAGACTCGTTGTGTTCAGCAACATGTAGGCAGGGTTACTCTGGTTGGATGAGCTTGTTACCGCAACGTTCTGCAAAGACCATCTATCAACTGACACACAACTGCTCTGGACGTTAGCAGCTGATTTGGGAATTAAACTTTCTTTTTCAGAACCTGCCCTAACGCCTTCCTGTTTGTCTAACGTCCTTGTAAGAATAATCTTCCCAGGATTAGAAGACTGAAAAACGGGTATCTTAACAGAAGAAGGTGTAGTAGTATTGCCAAGCTGTGTCTTAAAAGTAAGATGGACCGAACTAGGAATATTCGCTTTAGAATTATTTGGCATGGCTGAAGATGGAACTATTGGCACAAAGCTTCCAGAAGATTTAGAAATTGGAAGTAATTTCAGAAGGTTTTTTCCATCTGGTCCCGTCGTCTGAACTACGCGGTACACACAGCCTGCAACGCTTCACAAAACAAAGAAAAGAGAAAAGAACAAGAAAAACGAAAGACAGCATAAGTGAACACAGCAGAGATATTTTAATGTGCATCAGTGACTTGCATACCCCTCAGAAGCAGATTAACTATTAAAAAATGCCAGACCTCATCCTCAGGATTCACTGGCAAAAATCGTACTGACCTACTTCATGCACATGTTGGGTTAGTGTTTCGGAAAATCACAGACTATCTGAAAATAACGTCCAACTTTTTACATCTCAGGGTAGTAGGAAATGACATCTTTCTCAGATCAAAATAAGTTAAAAGACCCAAGAAAACCCCTGACATTACCCTCCTCTTCTACTTACAGGGCCTTTCATTCTGAAAAAGAAAAGTGCTACCTCCCAGGTTCACAGAGAAGCCATGTTTTTTGCTTTCCCACCTCCCTGTTTCTATTAATACCCCTTCCTTAGTGCTACAAAGTATGAATTTCATAAAAGTTTCAGGAAAATGCAGGCAGACGAGTTGCATGGCAAGATGGAAACAGAAATTACTTCAGTCACATACGTACAAAAAAGAAATTAAGATGCAGACAAGAAATTAAGAACAGACAACACAAGTACTTGGTTGAACAGGCCATAGGGTGGTCACCTCTCGTTCCTACATTTCACGTGACCGATCATTCCTTAGGTATAGACTACAAAGCTGGACATCTTTAAAGAGATGGAAAAGAAGATCAACCTCAAATCCCATCAAAGAAAATTTATGAGAACAGGAGTCTAAGTCTGGGAAAGAAAAGGCTTCAAAACCAAGGAGGAATACATGGAAGCAGCACCAGCGGAATCTGAAGAGTAAGTACAGATTTTTTGCAGATGAAGACAGGAACTCAAAGCAGCAAACAGACAGAACCTATCAAACCTGAAGTTAGTTGTGACTGCATCAAATGCCAAGATTTTTTCAAGTCCATTCCAAGACAGAGAATCTTTCCCACTTCGAGTGAGTTTGCCCAAATGCAGGCATTTTCCCCAAAGAACTCTTGGACTCTCAGAAGAACAATCTAATGGCCAAAGCACTGCAGAAGCAGTATGGCACGTTGAGATACGTATGATCAAACCAGAGTCTCCCTCACTAGTAAAGAACAGGCCAAATGAACTGGAAGTGTTTCAGGGTCTTGACATCAGATCCAGAATGATTAAAAGGCAAGGCTGCCCACTCCACTTTCAGTCATGAAGAACATTCTAGCTCTGTCCCATTGGCTTTCTACACCAATAAACGCACTGAGAACATGGACACAAGAGTATTTCCCCGTCCAGATGACATCAATATTGTGTCCTGTTAACCGTCAAGCAGTTTTGAAACACTGGCATTTTTTTTCTGGCTTAAGTGTGTTACAGTTTGGGCTTCCAACTCAGCTTGGAAAAGAGTGACTAGGAGATATCATTCATGGGTTCCACCGTTGTATCTGCTCAAGGAGTCAGTCAAGACATTGCCTTTTCCCATCAAGTGACAAGTCACAAGGATGCTCTTCAACTCCCAGAGGTGGACAATTCCTGCTACAGCCTGAGGGCTTGGTGGTCAACATAAATGACTGTGTCATCTGTCTAAAACACAAAGGCTTTAGACACACAGAGTTTTCCTCACTGAAACCTTACAATTAACTCCCACATACAATATTTTGGTAGAAGGACTCATTTCTAGGCACATTGTGTGAAAAAGCAGACATTTACGTGATTTATCAGTGCAGTGGGCAGGAAATTCTGCAGTACTTTTGTTTTCAAAAATACATACCAAAAATTAAAATATGAGCAATATACCACATGGTTCCTAGTGGAAGCCGCCATCAGAGTTTTTAGTAGTAAAATGGAGTTGGATGTTTTGGAATTAGAAATGACAGTTGAGGAGGACTAGTACAAAAGGGCAATGATCTTACAGAAATATTTTTGCTTAAACAAAGAGCAACTATAAGTATTTTTATATTTGAACTTCGAGCAGAAAAGACTCATTTTTGGAGCCACTTTAAACTTCCCAGCGCTACTGATGAGGAATGAGGAAGACCAGCCCTGAGCTCCTGGACAACACCTGTATCTCTTTTGTGCTTCTTTAATAAGCCCATGATCTACACTCTCAACTTTTCTTCTCTTTTATAGATAAAAATTAATATTCTGAAGGCAAATTGAGAAGGAAATTTTCAGCAGATTCCACAGACATGGAACTGATGAACCACTACAGCTTCCACAGAGCAAACGGGCTCTTACCCTCCGCTCAAACTATCACTGCAAAGAGGTACCAAAGGGCAGAAGAAACTTCCAAAGAGGCAACGCTCCTCCACCCGTCAAAGCAAGGGGATACCGCTAACTTTAGGGCAAGAGGAGGCAGAGCAGATTAGAGAGATAGGAAGCAAGAAAAACCAAGAGAGAGAAGTGAGAGGGAGGATGCATTTGCATGAATATTTTCTTCAGCAGCAACAAATATTTCCTTGAGCAGCAGGAAATGGCAGTTTCCAGGGTTCACCTCATCTCTTCTCTTTTCTACCTTGAGTCATTCTTCACTGCCCTTTTCATGGGTTTAAAACAAAATGGGTTTGAAACTGGGGGATCAACAGATTTACAAACAGGATCTTTTAAGTAGTCTGAGGAAGAAACCTCCTTTAAAAAATGGCAGTTTGTCTGAAATGGAGGTCATTTTGCTCTTAAAAACAATGCAACTTTTATCTGCATGCTCTATGTAAAAAGAGCAAGTTTTCTAAAATGACAGTTTTCTGTCAAATAACATCCTTTTACTTGAAGCAAGTAGCAGTACAGGATTGTAGAATCATAAAAAAGCTAAAAGATAGACAAGAAAAGAGGAAAGGAAATGTTCAGATGAGATACTGGGAAATTGCATTCATACATATTTACTCAAACATCCATGAAGGAGGAAGGAAAGATGTCAAAGCTTTTAGATGCTTTTCCTACTTCAGCTAGAAGTTGAAAATGCTTCAACTGTGTATATCTCACACCACTGAAGACTCTTCGAGGTGATACAAAGAAATAACGAGGACCAACATTTCATGTTACCAAAATAAAATAAAGCATTTTCAGCTATTTCATACATTGTTGAGTGGTGAAGAGAAGAGCTAGAAGCTATTCTAATTCACTCTGCATTTCTGTTAAGAATGTATTTAAGAATTCCTTAATCAGAGGGAGAAAACATATTTCCATCAGTGTCCCTCTTTAAGAAGGTCAGATTAATTTAGATTAAATAATATCAGGAATTCTGTAATTCATGTCAAGTTGTACTTGGGGATTTTTCTCATAATTACAAAAGTAGTGATTTCTTTCTCTTCTTCATCCTCCTTCACTTCCCTACCCCACAAATATAAACCACCTCAAATCTCATATATTAACACTTTAGTAATAATTCTATTGTTATGACACTTCTTCATGGCTCAAGGGCTGAATATAAGGCAGATCCCTGAACAGAACCTGAGGACAATAAGCTCATGGAGGAAAAAAAGAAGTGATGGATTGATAGAAATATTGCCTAATGTCACCACAAAAACTACCAAATTCAGGTGCTTGGCCTTCTTTAGAAAATAATAAAATTCTATGACATTCACAGAGGAAACTGTGAATGTCAATTTGATAACATTTTTCTTGACCAATAAAGATCATTATTTCTTTAGGTAAGTGGTTTGCATGGCAGCACTGAAAGCTTTCCAATAAACAAGGGGAATGGAAATGGAATTAATCAAGCTATAAAAGCAGAGATAACAGAAACAAACAGGAACATTTATTTATTTATTTTAAGCTGAAAAAATAAAAATAAGAATATACTAGATTTCCTTCTGTTAAAACAGAATTCCTCTTTTCTTCATTTATATGATCAGGCACACCAATTTTGTTGTCTAAAATTCTCATCCCATATCATTTCTCACTCTTAGCAATCAGGAGACTCAAATAACAAAGCACTGAGTATTAAAAAATTCATCTTCTATCCATAATTTTTGCAAATTATTAACAAAAATATCCACAGAATATTTTCAGTAAATAAAACCATTCACCAAATCCATTGCAACCACTAGGGCGTCCCAACACATTATTGCAACAGAAATCATGATCATGCCACCTAAAAAATATATCAGTGGAAACAAAAAAAATACAGAAAGACTTGCTCAAACTCAAACTACACTTCAAAGCTGTCAGAAGAAATATTCTCTTTTGGCAGAAGCAACTACATTTTAGCCTGCCTTTACTCCCAGCTATTACTTTAGAAACAACCTCCATCTTCTATGAATATAAATAAATCAAAGAGGAACTACAACCCGCTACAAATTTCAGTGAACCAACTCCATTTCTTTCAATGGGTTAAGTTGATACCAGGAAATGGCAAAATCACATTTATTATAAATTGGAAGCATGCACCCAGGCACAAAGCAAAATCAATTGATTGCAGTCTATCTTTATTTTATATAGCCATATCCCATCCATGTGTTAGCTGAACATTGCAGCAAAATATTCTTTGATATTATTACCTGAAGGAAATCTAGAAATTTATGTGGAGTTTGCATATGGAGCTAGGAATCCTGCCCAGAATGCAGGTCCAGACCATTCCTAATGGTTTGGGGGTTTTATCATAACCCCAAAAGCTTTAAGCAATGGCAGAATAGACATTTTTGATACTTTTAGACAATACTTTTATATGAAAACACTTTCAACCACTGTGGAATATTCCCTGGAGTACAGATAATTATTCTAGGATATGCTAACTGCTGGGAAATGGTCCTGGTGCTTTATTAAAAACCACAGCTTAGCAATCGATGACCAGATCCTCCCTCGGCCACAAAAAAAAAAACCATTAGCACAATTACAAGTAATACCAACAGAACCAAAGCTACAGCCCACAGCCATCAGGGAACTCCCAAGCTGCCATCACCCAGCTCACACCGCACCTATGGCTCCATTTGAATGAACAGGTTGGTGTAAAACCGCTCTCCCGCTGTAAAAGGCTGAATCTCTGTGTCTAAGAATCATAAAATGGCCTGGGTTGGAAGGAGGACCTTTAAGATCATTGAGTACAACCAACACAACCAACTTCACAACACTCTTCCTGTTCCTGTTAGGGCTAAAAAGATAATGATGGCCCTGGAGCACCTCCCTTATAAGGAAAGGCTGAGGGACTTGGGTCTTTTTAGTCTGGAGGAGAGAAGATGAGGGGGGATCTGATCAACACCTATAAATACTGAAAGGGGGGGTGTCAGGAGGATGGGGCCAGGCTTTTCTCAGTGGTGCCCAGGGACAGGACAAGAGGGAACGGGCACAAACTTGACCATGAGAAGTTCCACCTAAAGATGAGGAGGAAGTTCTTTGGGGTGAGGGTGGCAGAGCCCTGGCAGAG
>BJBW01002120.1:109914-158896 GCA_004320125.1 Scolopax mira | reverse complement strand
TAAACACTGCAGATCATATTGGCATCTTTCTATGGTGTTTGTATGTCCTAGTTCTGATTTTGGTATTAATCAGTTCTTCATCTCTTTAGCCATATCATGGATTAATAAAAATTCAGAAGACCTGTGTGTTCCTTTTTCTCATCTATTTTTTGTTCCTGATTGTTTGAAGTTGCTATTCTTGAGGAATATTCAACATCTACTGAATTTCCTTTTAGTGTTGAAAGCTGGTTGGGAGGTTGGTTAACAACAGAAATATAGAAGTTGAAGAAGGCAAAAAACCCACATGAGATGGAGAGGGAAGCTGTAAACTGAAACAATATTTTCAATTGAGTTGCAAGAATAATCACTAAAGAAAAAGACCCAGGGAAATATAAGTATAGGAAGACTTAAATACTGACATATGTAGAGCAGGCAAAGCTATGAATGGAAACAAGAATGTAAATAATAATATGTAAATAAGAGAAAACTGGCTCATATTTTGAACTTTGCATATGCACTTTTTGTCTTGCAGTTGTCTAGACCCAAATGGACACTTTTTCTTGATTTTTTTTTTTTTTTAAATGTTATTTCCACTTGAATAGATTAGGTGATAGTTAAGATTTGAAAACATAATGGCAAACAGATTTTTAAATTGCTACATATATCTGGAGAATGTTGCTTTAAACTATATGGAAAAAGAAGACATTTTAGTTATCTGATGTAGCATTTGAGAGAGGCATTTTGAAGTATTACTTACAGTAGACCAAATCCAGGAAAGCTGCTTGTATGATCATGCTAAAACTGAGAAGAGAACTGAAAGAGCTCAAGTGTAAGAGACATTATTTTGGAATTCTTTTTAGGATGCCAGAAAGTCTTCTGAAACTCAGCTGTATGTAATTTACTGAAGAATATATCATGTTTAGTTAAAACATCAGTTGAGCAAGTCAAAGCTTTTAATACCATATACAAAGCCTAGTTACAAGCTTAAAAGAGAATAATATCTGATTTTTTGGAGTTTGATATCGAGACTTAACCATTCTGCAAAACATTATTAAAATGAGCTGCTTTGCAGTCAGGACAGGTGATCAAAAGTATTTGTGTGTGACCTGTTTCTAAGAAGCTGTTAGAAAGGAGCAAAGATGTCTTACGTATTCACCACCTGATTTCTTGATAAATATATTAAAAGAAAAAAAAAACCAACAGCATCTGAGTCATTAAACATTTTCTATTTTATCTCCTAACTGTGCTTTGTTTACTGAAATGGATCTTATTCCTGTAATACTCCCCTAGGACTCACTGAACTCAGTTTTTATAGCAACATACAGGATCCTGGCATAGTTTTAGTGTGCTGTGTGATAACAAGGCTCTGGTTTGGATATCAATGAGGAAAATTTAGAAAATTGTTTCAGGTTCCAGGTCTGGAATTAGATTTTAATCAAATACCAGCTTTATCAGGTGTAAGAGAATAATTATTTTCTGGAAATCTTGTGCATATGGTATGTTTTCCTACTTGTGTATTGACTTCTTTTTTTCTTTTGTCTTTCAAGAGATGTTTATTAGATTGTAAATTGGTAAATTTCTATTCACTTATTATAAAACTTTCTTATCAAATATAAAGATTTTGAAACTCAAATTTATGTCATGGTAAAGGAACCCATTCAAGTTCTGTGAGAGTCTTTTCCACAAGTAGCATTTTGCATTAGGCTTGCAATCAAAATATTTTGTCTTTATGTGCTATTCATAGCCCCTTTGATTTCATTACTGTAGCTACAATTTGTAGGTCATTAAGAGAGTGAAATACAGATTCATCAAAAGAAGGAACAAAAACTGTCCTGAAACTTCCTTAAGCTCCTCTAAGAAGTTGGGCAGATGTCAAAGAAATACAGAGGGGTTATTTTCTGTGAAAATGTGTCTTTGGGGGAAAGCTTCAGAGCAGACTTTTTTCAACTCGTAAATTCAACTCTAGCTCAAAGAAAATTCTCATAATTTGTGCTCAGCTTAATGGCATTTGGGGAAGCAAAGGTGAATAAACTTGAAAACAAGAAAATGGTGTTTACTTCAATTTTAATGCATTTTATTAGCGTTGTCTTTTTCCCTTGCATCATCTATGGGTGGAAACTCCAACTGATTAGGTAGATTAGATTTCTACAGTTAATCTTTCTGCTGCTTCATTTTTTGGAATGAAGCTAGATCAAACCTGTCTGGATGAAAACGTTTCTCACTCAGGAGGCAGCTCTTCTATTAGCACTGTCTTGCATTTCCAGAATATGTTGTGTTTAACCTGTCTGAATCTACAGAAGTTCAGAGAGCAATAACCGAGCAAACGATGAATAGGTGATGAGAGAAGATAAGCTTAGATAAAAATGTGAAATATGATGTAATACTCATTTCCTTTTTCTTTAAAGAGTTCATTAGCTGGCAAGGAAATGCTGAAATTCATACCAAGCAGCAGAGTTTTCATCACCTAATGGTAGACTGTAGAATTAATTTGAATTTTGCAACCTGGACAGGTCTTGTATGAAGGGCTGGGTTTTGTATGCATTGGTGTAAGAATACTAACTACCAAGGTATTCTGTGATTAAAAATTAAATAAATGCAGTTAGTGTTAGATGATTATTTATAATCTTCTCTTTATAATGATGTAGTATTATCTCTGGAATTTGAAATAGGATGTTTCAGTTTGTTCATGCAAATCAGGTTTGTCTGTGCCATAGCTCTGCTGTGCATCTTGACTTCTGGGTTTATGCCTGGAAGGAATTTCTGAAGTAAAAATACTTCCTATGGTTTTGTGTGAGTTCAAAGGCAAATAGCAAGGAGGAATGTTAAAATAATTACCTTAGCAAATATTTTGGTTTCCTGCCAAGAGGATTTTGAAAGTATAGGAGAGCAATGTGTGAGTCTTAGACTGCAGATCACTATGACTGAAACACAAATTCTGATAATAAATACAACCATTTATGTTATGGAATTCCATAGTTATGTTATGTATTCCATAGTTATGGAAACCTCATTTTTAAGTTAGTTGTAGACATTAGTGAAACTTAATGATGGTGTCTTGCTTCTCATTGTATTAACATTTATCCACCATACTAAAAGTAGAGGATTTGATATGTGCCTTCCAAATAGCAGAACTTATTCCAAATTCAGTTAAGTATTCCTGTGCTCAGCTGTGGTAAAGACCAGGAGGTGGGCTGTCTTGGGTTTTATATAGCATCTTTTAAAATATAACATTTATAAAGTAGCCTGCCTGGCTTTGCTTTCAGCTTGAATATTAAGCAGGAAAGCATTTAAAAAAACCCAAAAGTGCCTGGGGCATAGCTTTTGTCTTCCCACAAGAGGGTGAAGATGTAGTGTATTCATTTTAAAAAATGAATATACAATAAATATGGAAAGAGGTCTGTGAGACAGAAAATCAAAACACAGAAGACCTCTGATACTTGTGTCTATCTGTGGGTGAATTAAAAGATGTTAATCACTAAAGGGAAAGGGTTTGAATATCTGTTTTCTTTGGCATAGGATTTTTGCATGTGAATAACCTGGTTTTTGATATTAAAATAAATTGTTCCATTAAGAAGATAAATGGTTTCTTTATATATAAAGAGATTTTAAGTGGAGGTAGACTGCTTTGCAGTGTAAATCATTTGTTAGACAGTTCTCTAGCCTTTCTTCTTGCCTCCCCCATCCCCCCAGAAAAAAGCTGCATAGAAATCACCAGGTAGGATAATTCTTAAATTGATTTGGAGACCGTTTAACAGTTTTGTTGTCTTTGTCTGATTTGTGAATTGTGCTGCTTAATGTTCAAATCATATGCTATCCTGAAAAGGTTTTCAGTTTCTTACAGTGTCATCGTGTAATTACATTGAAGCACATGATGATAGTATTTAATCCTTAGGATGCCTTGCAGGGAAGTAGTGCAAATAATTATCTGTGCATCAGTGCAGAGTTAAAAAAAAAAAAAAATAAAATCAATACTGCTTGGTGCCTGGTTTGTGTATTCCAATTAATGATTTTGGATTTGACTTAAAGTTCTGAAATTGTTTGGAAGTAGGCCATCTCACGCTGAGTTGAAGCATCAGGCCATTTTAAATTAGATACTGAGCATGCTCATATCAAGTACCCACTCTCAGATTTTTGCAGTGTGTGTCTCTGTTCCCCGTTAGTGGGGCTGTCATTCAGCTGAAGTAGAGGAGAGCACAGCATGCCCTTTTGTCAGCTTTCTATCAGTGCACATATGATTTCTCTTGGAAATTGAAACTTGAGATGTGAGACAAGCCTTGCTGTTAGATCACCAGTGGTTTTGGTGAGTTGATATTCATCTCTTTCTAATGCCTTTAGAAAGCTCAGATAAAACTCAGCTTCCTGCTTGTCTCTATTCTCTAATAATGGTATCTATTTGAAATATCTCTGCCGTCACTCAATTCACTAAAATAATTCGGGTATGTATGGATTAATTTCTTTACTGAAAAAGAATTGCTTTTTTAACTGGAATGCTAGGCTGTTTCGCTCAGAAGTCCAAAAAATGGGCATATATCTTTTTCCTTATGACTGCAAATTAGCTAACTATTCTAAATATAGCAACAGTTCTTCGACCGTCTCTTCTCAGTTATTTTTCACTTAATTCATGGTCTCAGTAAATTGGTTTTAAATCAGGTTGTTTTGTGTATCTAGTATTTTAGAGGGAGTTTGAGTAGTCTTGCAGACGAGAATGTTATTTATGTAAGACAATGCTGAAAGATATTTACAGAATTTGGTTTCAATGCAAATTGCTTAACAGTGCAAGTTAGCAAAATTAACAGCCAAGAACAGTGGATAAATATTCATGTATTTCCTTCTTTAACCAGGTAAGAAACAGAAATGGGCATCTCCTAGTTCTTTGTTACAATTGAGATTAATAGGACATAATAGGAATTTCTGAACACACTTATAGTCTTTGTAATAACTAACGTGAATGTTTGATATGGCTTAACATTTAATTAACTTCTAATTAACTGTAGGGAGGCAGGACTTACAATTCAAAGTATTATTAAAGATTAGTTCTTGCACTTGATTTAGAAAGGCTTATTTTCCTCCAAGAATATCTGCAAAAGATAACTTTAATGTATTTCATTTGTAGCAAAAAGCCAGTTGACAGTATATTTTTAAAACATCTAAACTTAGGTTGTAAAAGGCAATGATTTAATTGATAAACTCTGGCACCACCCACCCCTCCAAAAAATTGGTTCCTAATTACACTTTTCTCCCAGTGAGTAAGGATGATTTAAGGTCACAATTTAACTTCATGTGGTTTTTTAGGTTTCAGTTGTGACATAGAAGAGTTACTTCCTAAAATACAGCTCACTGGACTTGAGGTCTTAATTATAAAACATTCACATATGTTTTTGAGTTGGGGAGGGTTGTTTGTTTTTATGAGGAGATACACTCCATTCTGTTGTGATTGTGTGTTTATGTAGTCTTCTAGATAAGTGTTTTAAAGTACAATGGGGAAAAACTGCCTGTCAGTGAATTCACTGAGCCTAACAAAAGATATTCTTGCTAAATGTAACCCCTGTTATGATTCTGATTGACCCGATTCATAGGAGTAAAATCAATAAACCCATAATCTTCATCATCCTCCTGACAGCCCTGGTTGAAAGGAAGAGAGGATGGAGAGTGGGGTGTGTGAATCTTAAATACTTGAAGATTAGTTTGCTTGACCCTCTGATACAGGGGGTTTGGGGAAACGATCTAAATGGGTATAATAGTTAAGTTTTTTGTTAAAGCCTGAGGATAATGCATTTAATTGAGGCCTTGCTGTGGCAAAGGGCTGTCATAACCCATCAGAAAACCTGCAGTTTGGCTGCCAAAACAGGATTCAAGCGTTCAGCTCTGACAAATGATGAAAGTGAGACAGTGAGGGGTAACTGCAAACCTCTGATGTGCAAAACATAGTACCATGCTGACTTGTTATCTTCAAAGCATGGTATTTCTAATACTAAGTTTCTGCCCTTATAACTAGAATATGTCGTTTCATAACAGTGTTGCCTTCAGGTGCCACGAGCTGTGTGTCTCAGAGGTCTGGAAAATGCTCCAAAGCCATATGGATTTGCCATAGGACAGTTTTCAGATGACCAGCAAACCTAGAACACTTAAGACCTTATAGGAAGGGAACAAAGAAATAGGTAAAGGCTTGTTCTAGTGTCTGCAGAGCAAGGAATGGGAATGGCCGTATAAGAGGAACAGTTGGAAAACATGTGCGAAGAAAATAGCATTTAGCTGGTTTGGTAGTGTTCCTTGAATCACTCTGAGAATGTCAAAACGTGGGATTTCTGGTTTAGATTGCTGAAAAAGTTTGAACTTAGTATGATTCTACTGGAGTATCTCTTAAGATTAAAAGTATAAAAAGTCATATTTTATAAGTTTTGTAAGGGAACAATTGTGAGTCTCAAGGAAAGCAGAAATTTGCAAGTGTTAAACGTCTCAAGTTATTTTTATAACCTTGGTCTTTTCTATTTTATTCTTCAGACTAATGTTTATCCTTTCCTTTGAAGTTAGTGCTGACTCTGGTTAGTTTTCCAAAAAGAGGAATTCTTATGTTATAAAGGTTAAGTTTTACAGGCCAGATACTGTCTGCTCTGACGTGCTACTCTTGTCTATGCCCATTTTTTTAAGTATATAAGTCCACTTCTGGTTATGGGTAGCATGTAGAAAAATTTGCCTTGTGTTTATTATCTTAATGGTGATAGCACATAAATAGGTGAATTTGAGATCTCAGAGGACCTGACACCATTATATCATCTCTTGTTTTGCTGTAATTTTACTGTGTTAGTCTTGTTCATTTCTTTACATATGTGTGTGTGTGTAAATAAACACACAATTATCAGAGAGAGTGAATGTGCATAAGGGCTTCTGGTTGTCAAAGCTTATTCAGAATGCACTTAAATTGCACTGAATTGAGAACTAAAATGAGAAAAGATGGTCAGTTTTATTCCATTTCAAAGAATATGGTCATTCAGTCATTTTACACGTGCCAGTCATCAGTAGGATTTTATTGTAGAGCTTATCGATATATTGCAAAATGCAATAAAATACCAGAGTGTAAGATTTAAGTACTTAAGACTCAACTATGTAGACCTGTCTTTTAGCTTTTCAGAAGCTGTAAGACTCCAGAAGGATCTTTGAGTTGCTCGTTCATGTGAGTGGCAATGGGAGGCATATAATTCACCTTGTTATTTTATTTGAAGAGGATGAAAAAATTGATTCTGTTTTCCATATGAATAAAAAATTACTGACTCGTGTGGCATTTCCATTAGGAGAGAACATGCCCCTAAAATGTGGTGGTGGTGACTTATGTCATTTTGAGGAAGCACCACTGCTGAAATAATGTTTAAATAAACTTTGCACTGCTTGAAATTTTTAAATGTGTGTGTACAGAAATAAGGAAAAAACATCAGTAAAGGATGTAGAAGTTATGGATGTGGGGTGAAGGGAAGCCTTTTGTAGAGATGTCACTTAAACGTCATGCCAACTATTTTTTGAATTATTAAAATCTTTTGGACAGTGAAGGGTCAGTCTTCTTCCATTCACATTGCCTCTAAATGAAAGATTTTACTACTGTTGACAATTCCACATACTCAGTTCATGGGCCAGTGACAATTTTAGGCTGAAGGTTGTGTCTAAAAACCTTGTCAGCATTCTGCATCAAATCTTGACCCATTTTAAACAGTATGCTAAAGTCCAGTGCTTTCAAGAGAATAATGTCATTTTTCATTTTTTTTTTTTTTTGAGTGGAGGAAGAAGTTGGAACTATGTTTCACAAACATGATCTAAATTTACTCTTGAAAAAAAACTGCACACCAATAATTTAAAATAATTGTCTGTAATGTCTGCATTGGGTCTGAGATTTTACAAAGAAAAAAAAGGCATATTAGTTCTTTCTATATGTGTGTAGAATAAGTTGAGAAACAGATTTATTAAATTCAAAACCTAAAATGTTTTAAGTTGTTTTATTTCTAAAAAAATCTTGAGCTTGTTTGTACTAAGAGAGTGGAAATGGCAAGGAGTTGGCTGCAAGAGCTGAGGATGGTTTCTATTTTTTCAGTACAATAAGATTTAAAATAGGTATTAGATACAGTCCTGTGAATTTTGGCAAGTTTTAGCCATTAATAAACTAGATCATTGCAATTCAGTCCTGAATATGTATTTAGTGGGAATGTCCGTCCAAAAAAATTTAGAAAATGATTTTATATAAAATGAGTGTTGAGAGCTTTACATTTCCTAAAAGACAACCAAGACTAAAACATTGCCTTTTGTAGGTAGGAAAGGTTTCTCAAAATAGTACGCAAGTTTTAGTTTTTTCCATGTGCTTTCAGCACAGTACAACATCACTTGCCTTATTTATTTACATGCATCCATATGTCTCCAAGAGAATCTGAAATACTATTTTGTGGTCCAGAAAACATCAACATTTGAAATGTTTTTAGGATAGTCAGCCTTATGTGTGCTTCAGTACTGTGGTGGGGAGACATAGCTTAGTATTTAAACATCTCAGTGGCTTCAAGAAAACTGGAATTGCATGAGAATTGCATCTGAATTTAGGGGAAGTATGTGCCATACAATGGCTTACTTGTTTCAAAGCCAATCACAAATTTATGCTCTTCCAAAGCATGACAAATGAGGAAAAAAAGAATGAGAAGTTAATTTTTAGGTACTTCAGGTGATTTGAAGGACCTTGTATACGATTCATATCTTGTGATATGTTCCTGTTCAAAAAACCCTCAAACACCAAAAAAGGTTTCAGTGTTCTGTAGTTTCCCATTTATACAGAAATGAATGTAATCAGGATTTAAAGTTTATTCCCAAATTGTCTGTCTGGATTTATATTTCAGGTGCTGCCTTTCGCATCTTTTGCCTTTATATTGTGTGCAGTTTTTTCCCAGAGAATTACATAGTCAACATAACCACATTTGTAGCTAATCTCTCATTAACATGAAAACTAACATATGGGTGATTAAATAAAGGCTTTTAAATTAGTGAAAAACATGGTTTTTAGTGACAAAACTAAATAACACCCTCAGTGGAATGACCTTCAAGGTTTTAATAGAACAATATTTGCTATGGAGTCTTTTTACAGCTTTCTCTTTTTTTTTTTTGTTTGGTGTGGGGGTTTTCTTATTAGGCTAAACTAAGTATGACCCATGATAAAATTAAAAAAAAAAGTCTGTATTGAACTGTTTTAAATTGTGCCAATTCTTTATGTGTTCAGCATGTGATAAAGGGAAGAACATTCTGCAAAACAAGAAGCATGAAAAGGATTTCAGAATAGTCATTAAAACGGGAGATTGATACATTTTCAAACAATTTTACTAAATAAAAATTTGATAGAAGACGCTGTATCTTACCTGGAAAACCTACTTTTCACTCTTCTGAGAAATAATAGAAAACTTTTTTTTTTTTTCCCTCCTGGAGGATTGTATCCTAAAATGTGTCTTACAGAAACACCTGTAAGATGTAGCTGGACACACGTGGACACTGAATGGCTTCCTTGAGCCCTTCGGAGTGCTCCTGATCCTAAGCAGCTGAGACTTTTCTTAACTGCTTTCAGACCTGCTTTCTGAACCAAATCTAACTTGATTTTTAAAACTGGTATGTGATAGGTTTAGGCTGAATTTAATTTCTAACTGCTTCAATGTTCGGAATAGGTTAAGAACATTCCCCACAACTTTCAATTACAACAGTGGTATCTCACACTTGAGTTGCATTTAGTTGCTTTAAAGATGGGGAGTATTTTATATCATGGTAGTACAAATTGGAACTGGAAACAGAGGTTTGCTTAACCAAGGTCACATGGAAAGCCTAACGAAGCAGAAGGTGAAGCCAAAGGGCATATCCCTGATACAATTAGCTTGATGTTGTGATCCCTGGACGACTGTCAGCGAAATACCTCAGGTACTGAAATATATGTCAGTGCAAATCTGCACCTGGCCCCGTAGGAAGAAAAGCCAAATAGCTCCAGAGAAACTTTTTGCTCATGAGGCTGGACTGTTTTTGAGATTTTTAGCTACCAGCTTTGTGTTATCCCTTCTAGAAATTCCAGGTCACTCACAGCCCATTCTGGTGTCTTAACATGGCACTGCCCTGTAACATGATAGATTTAAGGTCCTTTCTTTATCAGCTTGGGACCCTGAGCACTAAATGTCCTCATTGTGTTCTGCAGTGATTCTGATTTGCAGGATATATTCAGATTGATAATTCGATACATTGGATGCGATTTTTTTTCTATTATTATTTATTTATTTCATTAGCATGGCTGTGTTGAAATCAAATATGAACAGGTTTGATACTGTTTTAACAGAGTTATTAAATATATTAATCAGTGCGGGATTCAACAAAATTAGAGTTATTTAATTTCTTCTTTTTTTTTTTATTATAATGTCACATCTATTAGAGCAGCAATATGTCATCTTCTGACAACTGTGTTGAAGTGGTATTGAGAGATTCTGACAGCAGTGCCCTCCTCCATTTTCATATGAAAATTGCTGAAAACTTTTACTGCAACTATGTAAAGCTGGAAAAAAAGTCTGAGATCTATATGAAAAGCTATTAACACAGCAGTACATACGTGTATATGTAAGTCTGGCCAGCACTTTAGAAGCATTAGTGGTTAGTGTAGACTTACTATGCCAGAAAGCACTTTGGCTTCCCAGACTGATTTATTTTCTTGTTGCCTCCATACTTTCATTTAAAAGATTAGATGGAAATGGTAGTGCCATTTCCTTGCAAGACATAAGAAAAATATTTTTATTAGTGTTAAAATGTTTTCAGATAGTTCTCTGCAAATCTTTGATATACCCCTTTAGTGCTAAGAAAAAGTTTACAATTCGTAAGATTGGACACTTTTTCAGTGAAAAGCATTTCAGTCTGTCTGCAAATAGTCTGTGTTTTTTCTTTGTAACTTGTGGGACACCTTGCACACAGCAATGTCATACTTACTGCTAAAACTATGACTGGTCAACATACTTCCAAGTCCCCACAGCTTTCTCTTAGGGAATAAACATAGAAATTTAATTGAAGAATTACAGTAACAAGTAATAATAATCAGTAAGACCCTGCTGCTCCTAATCTAGAAAGTAAATTAGTCGAAGAGAATAGATTACTTTGCTGAGTCTGTTTACATCATGATCCTTACTCTGCAGGCAGAAATTATAATTTACAGATGTTACGGTTTAAAGTTACGGATAAGTAAATCTCGCACGTCATCTGATATGATAAAAGTAAAGGGGTGATCCAGGAATCCTTGAAAATAAGAGGAAAAACTCCAACCTAGAAGTCCTTTAGATACAGTATTTGTTGCAACATCCTTTGGGGTGTATTCTAACTTATTAGATAGCTTTGAGTTTGTACATCAACATTGTATGTTTACGTACATTATATTTAAAAGAAGCGCAGCATATAGCTGGTTCTCAATGCGTATGTTGGAGAATTAAATGCCACTACAATATAAGACGAAAATATTTGAAACAATATAATTTTGCAGTCAGTATTTGAATATAGAAGACTTAGTGTTTACTGTATCTAAGGTATATCTCTGAAGTTATGCTAAATGTCACAATTTTTTTTTAAGTACTCATTTGGTTCACCTCTTAGAAAATACTATTTTGAAGTTTATGAGAAGGGATACATCAGAACAGTGATAAGAGCAGGCAAGTTACAGCTGTGTAGCAGCAGCTTTCTGTGAGGGTTTTTTTTAAACAGAAGTTTGCTACTAATACTTCCATCAAAAGTATTTTTATTTTTAAAGATGGTCTTTTTTCTTTATCATAACCTGAGAAAATGGCTGTCAACTTTAGGATTATGCATCAATTTAAAATACGGATTCATTATCAACTATTTTGTATTTATCAGTTCCTAAATCTTTTATGCGTAAATATAGGTTCAAGATGAATGTTGATTTAGATTACCTATTTTTTGTAGAGCAAAAGTCTCCTTTAAGTGCTAGAAATTTTTGATTTGGAGAAGCAAGTGATGCTTCTTTAATGGCCTCCTTCTGGATTAATTTCTTTTACCACTGGGGGGAGCAGAAGACTGTCACAGGCTTCAGGGAATGGAATAAGAGCATTTGTTTTCTATTTCAGAAGATTCAGGTCTTAGTGAGTGCTGAGCTGTGGAAGACTGTGGGTCTTTTATGTCTGGCACATGCTTGAAAATCTGTTTTACAGTGAATAAAATTCCTAGATAATCAGGTTTCGTGATTGCCTTTTTTTTTTCCTGAAGAGTTACATTATGAATTTGGACGGGATTAAACATGAATGTATTTTAGAAAAGGGAAGAATATATCCTCTACATTATTATTAGTACAAATAGTAGGTTGTGACTGGTGTTGGCTTAAGGAAAATGCTATAATTCTTCTCTGAAACTTTTTGTTGCAGCTGTGCCTGATGGCAAGCTCCCTCTCAGCATGGGAGTGCAATGTGAGGAACCACATCACACGGACTCGTGTGCAGTTTGCTTTAATAGAAGATGCTGTAGCTGAGAAATGCATATTTTTTTTATTTAATATGTGCATGGCTTTAACCAGACATATGCCTTAATCCTGGTCTTCCAAAATTAAATCTAAAGATACTCTTTCCTTCTTCCACAAGCGTTATAAAGGAGGAAACAAATTAATTTTCATTGTTTCTTTTAATTTCAAATGCTTAGAATCAAAGGCTGTATACATGAAGGATACTATAAACATTTTACTCTAGAAAGAAGTAGCAACTCTAAATGCTGTTTATTCCCAGACTTATTTAAGGCTGTCTGACACTGTTTCTATGTCACTGTAATTGAGAAAAAAGTGTCCCACAGCCTGTTGAGTCTTTCCCTTCCCTGCTGGACCGGTAATGTTCATGCTGCACTCAGGTTCTATTCTGTATCTTTAACCTGCTTGATGTTTGGGGCAGAACAAGACATTCCAGTTGCAAGCCAAGGTCGGGCTTTCCCTTTGGAAAAACGTGTTCTGTCTGTTCTGCCAACAGCAAGCAGTCAGAATTCCTACTTCAAAATTCATTAATGTTTTTCTTCACGGTGCATACAGCTTAAACTAAGCAGAGCAAGCTTAAAGAAATGCTAGAGCAACACATCCGTGCTTTCAGTCACAGATTTACAGCAATTTTGTAGATACTGGTTGTCCTCTGCTATTTCTGCTGTACATCCTGGAGGATACCAGCAACCTGGGGTTTGTTGCAGCCAGGACAGTGATGTCTTTCTATGGAGTCATTTGTTGTTCCACCTCTTCTTTCTTGTTCTGACAGATGTAAGCTGCCTCAAGGCCCTGCCACCTCACCTTTTTTTTTTTTCCTCCTCTCTTAATAGGACATTCGGTTGTAAGTTATTTTCTGACTGGTGTTTGAAATAGCTATGGATTCTTATTCCAGGAGCATAAGTATCTGAGGGTGCTGAGTGAGTTGGCAGATGTCACCATGATGACTATAAAATGGCAAATATTACTGTTTTCGAAAGAAAAGCAAGAAAGAGGATCCAGGGAACTAAACATTGGTCAGCTTCACCTCTTTCCCTGGGAATATTATATTATATTCTCATAGAAACTGTATTTATGAATAGTTGTGAAACACTGGAAAGTAATTTGAAACAGCCAGCATGAGTGTACCAAAGAAGAATCTTGCTTGACCAACCTGACTACCTTCTGTGATGACTTCAAGTGAGGGGAAAAACAGTGGAAGCCATTCAGCTTTTGATGTAGTTTTGTGTAGTATCCTTGTAACAAAACAAAGGGGTATGGATTGCGTGGGTGGATTACAAGGTGGGTGAAAAAATGACTGCACCATCAGTCTTCAGGACTAGCAATTAATAATTTAAAGTTTTTAATGAGTGGTTGTTTACAAATCCTTCCTGGAGTCGATGCTGGGCTGAAACTATTTTAACACTCATCAGCAAGTTGGGGAGTGAGGCAGAATGCACCATCAGCAAGTTCCTGGATAATGCACCCTTGGGAGGAGGGATTGGTTTGGTAGTGCCAGAGGGCAGGGCGGTCATTCTCAGGGACCTCAGAAAACTTGGAGGAGGGAGCATTCTGGAACATGCTGAAGTTCAGCAAAAGCTGATGGTGCAGGTGGAAAAGCAACATCCTGGAAAATGGCCTGCAAGTCCTGGTGGACATCAAGCTGCATGTTAGTGTTATGTTGTAGTGATGATGAAGACTAACCACATACTGAGATGCCTGGGAGTGGTGGTTGTTCCCTCAATTCATCACTTTTGAGACTATCTCTGGAATAATGTGTCCAGTTTTGGTCACATCAATAGGAGAGAAACATGAGTCCAGTGTTAGCGTGGCTACAGAGCCAGGACGTGATTATAGGAAGAGGCTGAAGGGTATTGTTGTATTTAGCCTGAAGAAGAAAAGGCAAAAGCAGGCACATAATTGCAGTCCTTCATTACTTACATGGGTTTTTTATAGGAAACAGACTCTTCTTGGAAATGCACAAAGAAGGGGCAAGAGGCAGTGGTCATTATTGCAATGAAGTAGATTCTAACTGGTTAAAATAAATAATAATAGTAAAAAAACAAACCACAAAGCTGTTGAGCACAGAGAGGCTATGGGATCATCATTCTTGAAGATTTTTGAAATTCAACTGGACAAGGGCCTTTGCAACCTGATCTGGTATTGAATTTCTCTCTCAGCAGGGAGTTGAACTTGATGACCACCAGTCTTGTCTAACTGACTTTTTTAAGAGTCTCATTTATATGGAAAAATCTTTTTGACTTAAAGTTTTTATATGGCATAGAACTTATCCTGAGACTGTCCATAAGACAGCCTGTTGCATTCATCAGAAGCACATTCCCAAAACCAGATGTCTAACACCATAGTAATAACATGATCATAAGCCCGAGTTCTGTGGAAAATATAGGTAAGGTTGCCAAGTGGTCATCTGTACATATGTGCCCAGAGCAATTTTATTTTCCCCTGCTCCTTTGACCCAGTTACATTGTTTTGTCTTTATATTGGCTTGACTGAAAAACAAAATAATTTTTCTTCTTACTTGAAAATAGCAAATTAGGTTTTTACTGGAACAGTTCCTAAGTCTCTAGGGGATTGTACGCTCAACAGTGACAAATTGTGACCAGTTTTCTTAATCTTGATTTAGATTTTAAGGATTAATCTCACATATCTTACATTTTTATGATATTAAACTATTTGTTTTAAAAGAATAATGCTTCAGTACTGGGTGCTATCTCAGTTTGCAGGCCGTTCACAAGTAGGGAGTTGTTTGTGGTTTTTTTCTATGAAGTAACTATTTTCATTTTTCTCCGAAATAAATATCTGGAAAATAGCAGAAATTTGGTGTAATTTAATACTAAGTGGTTTTTTTTCTCATTCAGAATTAGCCCTTACCTGATGGTAAGCTACCATGTCTCAAATCTGATAGTTCATCTCTCATCCAGCTGCCTTGGTCCTGCTTGTCTTTGCCTTCAAACAACATGTGCTAATGCTTTATCAAACCTTAACTCTGAAATTCTTCTTGAAACTGCACGGCTCCTACAAAGAGAAGCATTATAATAGAATCATATGGGGCTGGAAGGTACCTCTGGAGATCATCTAGTCCAACCCCCCTGCCAGAGCAGGACCACCCAGAGCAGGTTGCACAGGAACGTGTCCAGGCAGGTTTTGAATGTCTCCAGAGAAGGAGACTCCACCACCTCTCTGGGCAGCCTCTGCCAGGGCTCTGCCACCCTCAAAGTAAAGAAGTTCCTCCTCATGTTTAGGTAGAACTTCTTATACTCCAGTTTGTGCCCATTTCTTCTTGTCCTGTCACTGGGCACCACTGAGAAAAAACCAGCCCCATCCTCCTGACACCCACCCTTTAAGTATTTGTAAGCATTGATCAGGCCCCCCCTAATTCTTCTCTTCTCCAGACTAAAAAGACCCAAGTCCCTCAACCTTTCCTCATAGGAGAGATGCTCCAGGCCCTTAATCATCTTTGACCCTTTGTTGTACCCTCTCCAGCAGTTCCCTGTCCTTCTTGAACTGGGGAGCCCAGAACTGCACACAGTATTCCAGAGGGGGCCTCACCAGGGCAGAGTAGAGGGGCGGGATGACCTCCTTGGACCTGCTGGCCACACTCTTCTTGATGCCTCCCAGGACGCCATTGGCCTTCTTGGCCACAAGGGCACATTGCTGGCTCATGGTCCTGTTCTCCACAAGAACTCCCAGGTCTTTTTCCTCAGAGCTGCAAGTAATGCCATGGAACTTAGAGGAGATTAGTTACTTCTATAAGCTTACAGTATGCTAACAACAAAAGGAGGAAAATTAATTTCAAGCAGTGGATCACTTTTGTATAACAAGTGTGCAAGTAAGAAAGGGAAGTGTAGTCTCTGGTATTGACCACTTAATGCATGACTGATGGTAAAACTCTTCAGTTTTCCAACTGATTTCTGGATGGTTAATTTTTAGCTTCAAGTCTCTTATTCCATATATTTCTGGAAACGCCTCTGCTCAGGTTTTGCAATCCATACTTTCACCTCTCTAAGTGTGAGAGGTAAAATTGTTTCTAAGTAGGTCGCTTGCCTTAAGGGTTAGCACCTGTGAATTTTGAAGCCAGCCTATTTCTGACAGAGTTATATGATCTCACCCATTAACGAGACCAGCCTCATTTTAAAACTCTTTATTTCCAATTTACTTATCTCAGACAACTTTTTTTTTTTTTCCTAGCCTCAGGTGTTATTTACCTTTCTTAGTGTTTTATCTATACAGCTTAGAATCATCTTTATGTGGAGTACTGTCCCACTTCATACTGCTTACATACATACACTGAAGAGTGTTTTTAGTGTCTAACTTGTGTTGCTATTTCTTTGAGGGCCTGGGTATTCTTTCTGGTTTGCTCCTTTAACCTTTCCTTAGAAATTCTCAACTCACTCATGCTGGATCACTTTTAAAAAGCTGCTATTTACCTTGTGAATCGGGAACCTTTTTGCTGCAAGATTCTCTTCTTTATAGGTCGCAGATAATTTCAGTAGTTATAACAGCAGAAGAATTTCAGGTCTCTTCTGTACTGGAAGGCTTGCAATGCCCTCGCTCGAGTTGACTGAAGGCAGTTACATTCCCACACAATGCCCCCGTTGATTACTAACCAGCTCTAGATTGGGATACTGTTGGTTCAGGGCTGTTGAAAACCTGTGGGCTGTCACATTTAAAGATGCGTGACGTTGATTTGAAAATAAACATGAAGTAATCTTTGATGTTTGTGACTTTAATAGGAAAGATCTCTGTCTCTAGTCTAAATTTTGGGATTTGTAGAAGACCCCAGTCGTCTCTGCAACTCTAGTTTTTACTTTTGCAAAAGTAAATTTTACATACCACATAATTTATTCATGCTGATCATCTCCTTTTTGCTTTATACTTTCAAAGTAGAGTATTAATCCATGGTTTTTCCTTCCTGTATAGAAATTTGCTTTAGTACCTCTGTTATCATTATTCCTTTCCTTTCTCTGATATTCTTCACAATGTGTATAGCTTCACACCCAGCATTAATATGGCTGCATCCATTTCAGTATCAAAGTCCCTGATCTTAGTACACAAGGATTACATTTTTGCTGCTGATTATTTTTTTTCTTTCCATCTAGTTTCATAGCCCTTTGTTTCCCAGTGGAATTAGGCAAATGCTTTCTGAGGATCTCAAGAGTCCATTATGCTTCTAAATATTCCCTGCAACTGAGACAAGGCGTCCAGGATGAGAGGAAGGGTTGTGGGGCAAATGTTGGGGTGGAAGGAGGTCAAGAGAGTGAGAAAGGTGGCCTGGCTGAGGGCCACCATGCGGAGTCAAGAACTTCTTGGATGGATTAGCTGCAGCCTTGTAGAAAGATGCCCAGTGCTGTGGTGGTCTTTGCTCTTCCCCTCCAACTTGGGAGGCGGTTCATGAATATTGCTGCAACAAATAAAAAACATTGCATTTTGAATGTGAATTAGAAGAAGGTATTTAGATAACATAGCCAGCATCTGTTCTTTTTCACTTTTTCTGACTCTTAACGTTTTGTTTAACCCCATGATATGCTCTTAAAAATCTTTATTATTAGCTCCTGTTGAAACTTAATTCTGTTGTTAAAGGTTTTGTCCTCTACCATCTAGAGGTAGTGATTTTATTGGTAGAAGAGAGTCTATAATTTGGAGCTGCAGTAACATTTCAGAAGTATGTGACATCATTGTGGGATCAGCTTTCTCAGAGGCTAGCAATCCTGACAGCTAAGTTGCTTTTTCTCTGGGTCAGGGTTCTGCAGTGCTCATTGGGGAGCAGCTTCCAAGAGAAATGGGTTATACCTCACATCCTTATGTGTTTTTTTGTTGCTTGTGTGTCAAGCTTTTTGGTAAAGAATGAATTTCCCCGGAGACTGGTGAGTAATTCTTATACATTTTAACAACTGTTTTTCTTTAGACATAGAGCATTTCCTCCTTTTTTAGAAAAACATGGTTTTTTTTAAATCCAGCGTTCAATAATTCACAATATATGCAAAGAAGTACACAACAGTTACAGCATTCAAGTTAAGATTTTAAATAGAAACCTAATTTTAGGTGGAAATTAAGGTTTACTAATTTATTACATACTGTAACTGTGTTTGACTTCCAAGATTTTTATTCAGACATGCTTTTCTACTAGATCACATGTCTGAGAGATTGAATGTAGCAGGAATTTGAGCTTTGTTAATTAGCTTGCAACACTGAATGGGAAGTGCTCTCCAAACAGACACTTGTAAGTTATCTTATTTTAACATACAGCTCATACGGCAATGTGAATAGATGACCATCTTTCAGATGTTATTTTGGGCTTTGTATATGTGTGTAGGGGGGACCAAATGGAAAAACAGATGCGTTTCTAGTCAGCTTATGTATCTGTATGTGTATCATCTGCCAAGCTGCATGCTTATTTCTATATGAATGTCATATATCGAGCTGCATAAAAAATACAGAGGGGAAAAAAACCCACCCCAACCCATAAAACTGGATCTGGTTGTAGCTGAAATTTTAAATAACGGAAATACACTTTGGTTTCCACTTCATGGTAACTGTTTTCTCGTCACAGAAGAAATATAAAATTACATGCTGCCTTTTCTCCTCCCTAGCACTTAAAAGTCTTGATGTAAAAGTGCTGCAATACTATGACATTCTGAAATCTTGGCAGGTTCCAATTTTGAAATGGTTTTTATTTTAATATGCTGATAATCTTTGATATTATAGCTAGAAAATTACAGTGCACCTATCTATCCAGAGGCATTTTGCAAGGGAAGCCCGGGGTTCTGCTGTGTCACTTTGGTTTTAGTTTCTTTTGGTGTTTTCTTTAAGGATGACAAACCTTGATGGATGAATACATGCAAAAATATCTTATTCATCTGTTTGAAGATTCTGGGGAGTAGTGAAACTCATCTTAGTAAAAGTTAGATATTGATTTCCAGCAGGAAATAATTTCCAGACTGAATTTAGATGACTGAATCGGAGCTGTAGGTGGCTACGTGGATGTAATATGTTAGCTTTGAGAAGCCTGTGCTCAGGGTAATTTCATTAATGTGTCAACTGACAATTTTTATGGTACAGTAGTGTGGTGATGATATGTTGCAGATACAGAATTGATATCGTCTTTCTGATTTATATGATTGGGCAGATTACTATTAGCATTAAAGTTCCTTTGTAGCTCTGACTGTTCATGTAGGTGGTAGGCTTCCAGCCCAGAACTAAAAGCAATGAGCTGTGGGAAAGGCTTTCTAAATTCTATTGTCATGAATAGAACTATTTTCTATGTCGTTATAGTTTCCAAATAAATTTTAATGTTGAATTTAGATAAATTTTAGTGTTTCATTTTAGTGAGATGTTTATCATACCTGGATTTGTCATACTTGGATGTCACACCTGCATATCATGCTTGGATATTTTTTTTTTTTTGAAAGCTTAATTAATTAAATTTTATTACCAGATTTATCACTGGATTTTCTTAGTGTAATTTGGGCTGCCCTGAAGTGGATTCTTATAGGCAGTTACATCAGGCTGTCTTCAAAGATATTTCAATTGTGTTGTGCTTTTTTGATGTATGAAAACCCTATTGAATGTACTATTAAAAGGAAAAGAATAGAGAAGTAATACACAAAAACAAGGTTGGTAGCACTTTAGGTTAAGTTGAATGTAAGTTGAATGGCACAAACAGTTCTTTTCCTGTTCTGCTGACTGGAATTTAGGATTGTGCATGAACTTCTAATTTGCTGCTTTTCTTTACCAAAAAAAAAAAAAAGAAACCCCACATAACTATGTTTAAATTAATCAGGACAACTTTCTTAAATCCTTTCCAGGAAAAAAAAAAAAAAAAAAAAAGGAGGGAAGTGGAATGATAGAGACTTTTCTTAAGTATAGGTCTAAAGATACTTATTACATCAATTAGCTTTATCACATGATTGTTCCTATGAAACTTTCTGGGTTTGTGGGTTAACTGAATTAGTTTGAGTTAGTGTGGTGATGGCTGGAATTTTCCAGTTCCTTTTTCCTACCTATAGGGGTAACAGTCTTGCTCATAAGTCTCCCGTTCTCTTGCACAATTAGGTTTTTTTAAAGGAGAAAAAGGTACAGTTTAAACATGAGCAAGCGCTTTTAAACCTTGAAGTGTGTCTTGATTGAAATGTGGCTACTTAATAGAAGCTCAAAGAGAAATATATTGAGGTATTTAAAAGTATATGTCACCAAGCCAAGTGATTGAAAGAAAATTCTGGCTTTGCTTCTAAATTAAGCCAGTTCTATCAGTCTGCCTATTTTAGTGGGGAAGAGGAGGGTGGGAAGGTGAAACTCCTGTTTTATCTCAATAATATGATCCTTAAAGGAACAGAAAATGTGAACACTCAGTATGATCTGTTTTCTTTTGTCTGGCTTCAGAAACAAATTTGTTTCGTGAAAAGAGTGAAAGCTCTCCTGCCAGGAATTTTCAGAAGGTTAAAGTGTGGTGATTCTTTTGGGGGGCTGGAGAGAGGGAGTGGTGAATTTCTGATTTCACCTGAGCAGTGAAGTAGGTTAGAGCAATTATCATCGAACAAATTCTCTACCTCCAAATACCTTCTGCCTAATGAGGAAAAGTATGAACAGCATTCGTTGCAAGGCATTGCCGCTTGCTCATGCTTGCTTTTGGTGAAGCTGATGAATTTATTGCTTAGCCTAACATTTTATTTGATTTGCCTCATACATTGATCTGTTCTCATCTTCTAGAGTCTTCCTTTTTTTGCAAAATACTGAAACTGCTTATTTTGTGAAGAGGAAGTTTGCTTCTGTAAAATGCATGCTATAGCATCTAACTTGTAGCTTAGCTTTAAATTGTTAAAAACTTAGTTATGTAGCAGTGCCAATCATTTTCAGGGTTAGAACTATCCAAGTAAAACAGAAAATAAATCTTATCTGAAGTTGATCTAGCAATATTTATTTTGGCTCATGCATTTTCTACTCCTTTAAAATTCATAAAATAGGGTGAATTGTTCCACGTGGATGTTTTTGCCTCGGTTACCACCAGGCAAAGAGCATGAAGAGGGAGGAGCCCATGGCAAGGTTTTTTTGCTGACTTGTGGTTGGCAGGGCATTTTCAGGCTCCTTTCCGGAGGCAGCTGGGGAACAGGAGCAAATTGAGTGTTAGCAAACCCTGCAGTCAACGAACATCTGGAAACTTCCCAGCCTAAGGCAATAACATGGCCCAACTCCCAACGTTCATACTCCATGGAAGAATTATTCGAGTGGCATTTGGTTTTCAACACGCAAGACTTAACTTTTGTGCCCATTTTTCATGCGGAATGAGAAATTGCTGGTGAATTGTCTTTTCCCCTCTACCTCAGCCTTCCACTGTTAAATTTTCTGGCTCTTGCTGTACGAGACTCAAATAGGATAGAAAAAGAGTTAATATTATTCACAAATAGTAGTTAATTCTTCCCAGTAAGGACCCAGGTTATGGAGTTACTGTGTTGAAAGTTTGTGTTGCTTTGTGACCTCTCGATTCTTACTGAATGGTCAGTTCTAAACACAATATAGGCAGGTTTTCAAAGCCTGTGTCTTCAAATGACTTTTTTTATTATAATGTTTACCATTAATGAGTAATGTTATTGTATATGCATCTCTGGACAGTAGCCTGCTTTAGAGATGTTGTTACTGTGTTGATCAGAGCAGGTTGATAAGGAGTTGGGTCTCTGGTCTGTGGTACCCATTCTGTGACCTAGACTGTGCCTGAATCTTTGGTGGACACCATGCTCCTGGGTTTAAAGAAAGCAAACAAACAAACGAACAGTGCTATTTTCTGCCAGGAAGGAACAGGAGTCTTTTTAGTGCAACATCTAGTTTGTTGGGTTTGTGTTTTTTTCTTCTTTGTAACAATAATAAAGTATTCTGCTACTATAAACCAGCTGGCTGTAAACATATTTCAAACCTCACACTTTATAGACAGTAGAAGGGGGCACACCCATAGAAGCTGGACACCCATAAAGAATGCTAGGGAATTGGGAAAAGGTACATAATGTGTAGAACTAAATTGAATAGCTGGAGTCTATAAAAATTCTGCACAGCATTGTTACTTTATAGATCTGGAATACCTCTAAAATTGCTGATTCTGGAAATGCTCTCTAAAGTGAGAGATACTGTAAAAACATCTTTTTTTAATATATATATATTTTAACAAGTACTGGGTTTTATAGTCTTGAAATGTAGCCTGAAAATCTGCTTTTCTGGTAGAATGTGTAATCCAGAAAGGAGGAAAAAAAAATGGAGTTTTGACTTCTGGGTTTCGTATGAAAATTCACTGCCTCACAAATCTTTTCCTTATGTTCATGTTTTCTAGTGGTGAAGGGAGAAATGAGTAATACTCCATATGGTAAACTACAGTTAATTTATCATCTTGGATACGATTTTACTAGTCCTTTAAAATTCTTTCCAAAGCCAGATTCAATATTTTAAAAAAAATTAAACAAGTTCCTAAAGAGGCTGATAGAAGGTAGTGTTCCCATCCAGAGAGTGGTATTGGATTTTCTTTGTTGTTTAAAAATTCTGTTGAAATGACTCTGGTGCTGGTCTCTTCTCACAGGTCATTAGCAATAGAACAAGAGGGAATGGCTTCAAGCTGCAAGAGGGTAGGTTTAGACTGAACATTAGGAAAGAATTTTTCACAGAAAGAGTGGTTGGGCCTTGGAATAGGCTGCCCAACGAGATGTTTGTGTCACCACCCCTGAATATGTTGAAGAGTCCTTTAGATATGATGTTGGGGGAGATGGTGCAGGGGAGAACTTTGTAGAGTAGGATTGATGGCTGGACTCAATGATTCCAAAGGTCTTTTCCAACCTGAATGATTCTGTGATTCTATCCAGGCATATACCTGCCTCACTGAAGGCTGAAGCAGTGGCTGGGATAGAAGTTGCAGGTTGTGGGCTGTATTGTGTACACAACATCAAAATGCTTCGGCCTTAGAGCTGCCTCTGCCTAATAGACATCTCAGGGGTCTGTGGCAGGTGTGTGAGTCTGCGTACTTCACATCAGAAAATTCTAGCTGTTGGGATTAAAAGTCAAGAAGTCATCACCGATGCTTTTAGCATTTTATTCCTCGGTATGCGAGAGAGCAGCCTACCAGAGTTGGCCAAGGACGGTTTGCGTGTGGGCTTTGAATGGCACGTTGCAATTCCAGCAGCTTGGAGTCTCACAACAGCTTGAAAAAAACACCTGTGAAAGAAAACAGCTCCTGTATTCTGGTTCTCACTGAGGTATGAATTTAATGTCAGAAAATGCTGGCAAGGTTATCAGAGGCATCATGTCTGTTCAAGAGGAGGTGTTGTCCTGCAGGTTTTTTTTCTGTTGCTGCAGTTTTACCTGTTCTTGTAATTGGAAGAGACAACCATTTGCTTTATTTCTGAAGGGGTACATGTTGCAGCATCAGCAATAGTTTTAAATAAAATTTGTTATTTCAGTTGTATTGTGGGATAAGGATACAGTTGGGAAGGTCAGGATGTAAAACTTAAGAATCTGAATTACTTTTTTTTTTTTTTTCTTTTGCTGTGTATGTTTCCTGCATAGCTGTCAAATCTGCTGACAGTTCATTTGGTAAACAAACTGTGGTTGCTCCTTTGCATTTATGAAAGAAATGGATAATGCAGAACAATCTGTGGAGGTGTTGAAGCTGAAGATGTGAAAATACAAGGGGAGGCAGCCAAGAAATACTTTTGTCAAATGGGTATTTCCAAACTTGCAGAGCCAAGGGTTTGGTTACACGAGACCAGCAGGCGTCAAAGTGACTGACAGTCTGCAGATAAGCACCGGGTGGTAGATGTAAACTCTCCATCAGATGGGGTGCTAAAATTTCATCTGGTAAGTTGAATAATGATACAGCCTACTACCTAAACGACTTTCTTCTTAACGATACTTATTTTGGCCAATTCACCTTTTAAAATACCTGATTGTATGTATTGAAACATATTCTTAAAAGTAAATCTTTTTTTCAATGTATTGCAACCATTTCCTAAAAGAAAATACCTTAAATAGTTAATTTGTGTTTATCAGGAATATCAGGCAGATAATTTTTTTTTTTATTCGAAAAGACCAAATTCCCTTAATCTACTAGAGAAAGTGCACTGTAGTTACTTCTCATCTGTTCCACTTTCTTACTTAATAATGAAGTAGTTAAAGTTGTCATGAATTGTTGCTACTACTTCTGCAGTCTGTCTGGGTTGTGGTGTTCACTTATTTTATACAGAAAACTTACCGTTGAGATGGGAAAAAGCAGCTAAAACACTACGTAAAGGAAATATTACTTACTCTTGTGTTCAGGTTGACTTGCCTTTTTTTGTTTGTTGTAGGTATGGATTTTATTGTAATTTTAACTGTGAATAATCTTTATATGGAAGTATCCTTTTAACTACTGTTTCATTCTTACTATTCTTTTTTAACTAAGTTGGTATTTTTGAGATCATTTTCGGGGAAGATGTTTGAACGACGTAAAAGATTCTAGAGGGCTAGGAGTCTTGGGTATCAGACAGTGACATTTGGTAACACCACCATAAAGTTACTAACTTTGAGTGTGTGCATTTTGGACTAAGAGAAGGATATTCCAGTATCTGGGGCTCCTGCCGTTTGTGATGGTGCATATAATAACAGATCGAGAGCAAGCAAACCAATTTGAAAGAGGATTCTTTTATTTTTGCAATTTTTGATATGAATCTGCCATCGGGCATTTTCCTTTAGAGCCCTGCCTCTAAATGTTCCCACCCTTCCAGTTTGAGCCTGGTAACAGAGGGAAGAAGCCAATCTCCAGTTTGCAGCCATAATTTGGCTCTGCCTGTTTCTGTGGTATATTTTTCAGCCCTTTTCTTGCTGTGTAAAACCATGGGCTTCCATTGATTTTTTTTTTTTTTTTTTTCATCAAGGCACTAATGCTGTAGACTAATATAATTAAACAGCATGGAAGATAGATTCAATGCTGTGAAGGGCTGCCTTTGCTAATTGCTGCCAGGTATTCTTAGCACTAACAATTAGCCCAGACAGTCACTTAACTCTGACAATGGGAGTTGAAGTCTCTGTAGGAGCCTGAGAGCCATGGTGGTAGATCAGACGGTGGCTCCATCTGGCCTGGCCTTCTCTCTCCTCCCTGGTAAGGACTTGTGCCGACGTTTGAGAGGAAGGTGTGAGAGGAATTAACACGTTGAAGTGTGATACTCAGAAACCCTTCGGTATTTTTTTTTTTTTTTTTGGCAGTTAATATTATTATAGCATTTTTTTTTCTGAAAAGCAGTTATTTGTTGAAGTGTTGAAGGCCTGCCTAAATTTTAGAAATACTTGGAGCTAACGAGAGGAAGAATAGTAGGGAATGATAGATTTAAAAGAAGAGGAAAGAGGAAACGTGGCCTCTTTGCAGTCGGGTCAGTTCTCCAGGGTTCCCACAAGCTGGTTGGTGTTCACACCTCTAGATTAAAATATGTTGTATCTTCTTTGGGATCTCTAATCTGAAATATGAGCAAATGAACGTTAAGTGCGAGCAAATGAACATTAAGTAGGGATATTGGAAGAAAACAGTGTAGTTTTTTAAAGGATGTGTGCAGAGAAAATCCTGAGAAAATTTCTGATCCATTTATGATTTCAAACAAACCCCAAAACAGTTTTAGTCGTTGCTAACGTTTCTGCCTTTTGGAGCCTCTACAACAACTTGCTGCTACTCTTCTAAGGTAACAATATTATTATATTTCTGAAATGATGGGCTCCTGAAGCAGAATCCAAACGGATTCAAAGGAACGAGAGGTGTGTGGGGCTGAGCTGAGCCCTCGGACCTTGGAGCTGACAGCTGACACGTTCAGCGTTCCAGTTCAGTGCCACCCTTTATGCCCCTGTGTCTCTTAAGTCATAAGAAATGAATATTTTTTTATAGAGTTTGTACTCTTTTGTCTGAGATGAATGCAGGCCCACACACGGTGTAAGCTTCGATTAATTATTCTCTGGGGTCTGGTGCACATATTTGCATATGGACCACCAAGATTATTCAGTTAAATCCTTACAATGGCTTTAAGAAGGCCAGTGATTAAAGTGTTAGTGGTGACTGTTCATTTATAAAATAATTATTTTTATAAATTTCAGTGTCTAGCCTTATTTCTTCCAAAATAGGATTTATTATGAAGGGAAGACCGAAACACAGGATGTGTCTGTATTGGTTACCACAATTGAAACTGATACACAAGTAGATGCACCAGCATTTCAGCTGTTAAATAGTTAACAATAATATTTCTAAGCATTTCCCAGATAATAATGTATTTACTCTGCAGAAGTTTGCCAGACTATTCTCCTCTCTGGGCACACTGAGGAAATATTTAGTTATGACCTAATATATTGTAATGTGATAGCTTGATAAACATGGCTTTTTTTTAAAGGTTTTGCTGGGTTATTAATTGTTATTAAATAAATACGGCTGTTTACTAGAGAGTTGGTTGTGGAAATATGCCATCTCCTAAGGCACTGAGAAAGTGATCAAGAACTAATGGAAGTCATGTAGCTATCTGAAGACAGTGTTATGTTGTTAGGCTTCTGTGAACCTTGGCTAACAGAGACAGCTAATGCTGTGATTCACATCATCTTTAAAAAACCCAAACAAACAAAAAATAAAAAAACCCAAACAAAGCCAAACCAGACCAATCATAAATAATAGCAGATGGGATAAGGGAAAGATACCTACAGAAATCTGGCAAAGGTAGAAAACTCTGAGGAGAATAAGGTGTTTGTTCAAATACTACTGTTAATGCACATCAGATTTTATTCCCAATGTGCTTAGCTAGATTTCCGAAGCCACCCAGTGTGATTTCATCAAATGTCTCTTGAAAATCTGCTGTTGAATTTGAGGTAATAATTTAATGAAATGATGTTTTTAAACATACATCTTTTTATATATTACTGCATTTGTAACTCAATAAAATTAAGCAGCTTTACATTTTTGCAGTTATGGAGCAGGAGTTTAATTGAAGAGTTGACTTGTGTTATAACTCCTGCAATTATTCTTTGAAGGATGTTGCTGCTGTAAGTAGATTGAGACTAAACTAAAGAAGATTCTGAGTTACATGAGACAAAACTAAAAAAAAATAAAAATCCTAAGCAAGTCATATTTTTTAACAAACCAGCAGGAGGTCTTGAGTGAAGATAATTGACAGCTGAGAGCTAAGGAGACCGACAATAGAAGCAAAGAGAAATGTGAGTTTTGCCAGAACAAAAATCCACTAAATTGGGGTTATTTCAGTAATAGGTAAATGTATGCTGCTATTCAGGAGTGGAAATTAGGGAAAGGAAAAAGGCATGACAGCGAAAGCATTGGAATCATTGCACAAAAAGAGTGGAAAATTGGGAGCAACACGCACAGTTAATCACGTTGGGATCTTCTGGTTTGTTAACTGGGAGAGAGGGAGAAAGGCAGAGGCAAGGGCTCTTAAGTGCTAAATATGGAAAATGGAAGGGTCGTGCAGTAGATGCTGAATGTATTTTCATAGCATGCTCCTTTGTCTACACCTTAAGCAGAAAAAAACCCTATGACCAAACCCTACACAATATGGTAAAAACTGGGATGAAAAGAAATTGATACGTAATATGGGGCAAACAGATTGTTAGTAAGAGAACTATAAATAGGGGGTAACTATAGCAATTTTCTAAATACCTAGATTTTGTGAAGGGGAATTGCTGGCTGTTCTGAAACACTTGCTCTGTGTTGGAGAATGATCCGAACTGTTTGAATAAACTGCAGTGAGTAAGCGCTTGTAGGATTTATTATTCTTTTTAGCAAATGCACAACTGTTTCTGAATGAAACCCAAAGTTTTCTGTTTTTTCTTTGTCCTCTGATTACTAAATCCTTTGAGGTCCCTTTTGAACTTAAAGTGGAGAGGGGGCTGGATTGAGTGACAGGACAGTCAGGGTTGTCAGTACTTGAGAGGTGCAGAGACACAGCAGTGATGCAGGCTCTTCAGGCTGAATGGAAATGAAGATATTGCAACACGGCTTCGACTTTTTTCAGGGTATGCTAATTGAAGATTTCTTGGCCTCTTGAAACCATGTGGGCTTGCAGGGAAGCCTGACCCAAGTCAGACTTCAGTTGGAGATACTCTCAACAGCAGGATTATTTTTTTGCATAGGCCATATGTTAATGCATTTAAAAATATATATCATATGTAGGTGTGAAGCCGCTTAATTTGCCTGCATTCACTTCTCTTATAGCTATCTTTAGCAATTCTTCTTCAAAACGGAGTAAAAATTGGTAAAAGGAACTGTGATGAGTCTTGCAAAATATCTCTAGATGTCATACAACGAAATGGAAGTGTAAGTCAATTGCCTCTTGAGTTTGTACTTCTGTTTCTAACACTGGCTCAAGAGCACAGTTTCCCTTATGCCTCTGACACTAATAAATCACAAAGACTTGCAGAACTGAGCTTAGTGATACGTGTTGGAGATAATTTTCTGTCTAAAGAGTTTTGAAAGTATTTAAAGTTGTTATGCAGCCATCAGAGCATTTGCTATAAGTTTTTACTGAGGTTGATGCTCAGCTTTGTGGAGGGGTGACTAAGACAACTGAATTCTTTTGAATTTACTCGCTGTGATGAATTAATTGCTCTGGGCAGTTCGGTACGGTAGTGAACGTGCAGCTACACAGCCTAAGTTGTTCCTTGTAAATTCAAGTCAGCTTTGTTTCTGGTTCTGAGAACTTTTAACATCATCTGCGTGAGGAAATATCAATTAATTGTTCTTAATTAATTAATTTTATTGAGACTCATCAATTTATTAGTCTGATAATCTGATTTTAGGCGCTAAAGAGGACTTGTTCTTATCAGAACAGCTTTTGACGGTGGCTTTTTGCTGCCCTCTCCACTTCTTCCATCCTCTCCACCTCTTCAGGAGAGGCTGCAGCATCCCTCCTGCATCTGGGAAGCAAGTTTTTGGGCAGCATTAGCTGATGGGGGCATCCGCTGTCAGTCTTCCAACAGGAAGAGGCAGTAGGAGCCAGATTGGAGCATCCAGTGCTGTTTCTGGTCCACAAGCCACCTGCTGAACCATGCTACTCCAAATCCCGTTTTTCTTCAGAAAACAGATTGTGGGTTTTCACTGCAGAGTTATGTTACTCTAGTTCTTGGCAGCTTTCCAGGAAGTTAACCATTAAGGGATGTGACGCTTGGATTTTGACAATGAAATAGGAGACTTACAGATTCAAACACCCACCTATTTTCTCAAATTTATCTCAAACACCAAACAGTGTATTAGTCATTTCTACTACAGATTAATACTTACAGAACTGAAAAATTATCTTCGATTGCAGGGCCGTTATCAAGGTACTGTATTACACACTGCCCCAGGATTAAAATGTGTGTAATGAAATGTTATATAAATCGATGATGTATGGCAAGTACACCTCAAATATTGCCACGCTTCTGTTTAAAGGTGTGTGGCTTTTGTGGCCTCTACCAAGCCTCAGTGTCTTATAAATTCCCTAATATGTTATCTACAGAGTAAAAGGCACCCTCCCATAAAGTTTTGGGAAAACTGAAAACAGTAACAATCTTTTTCTGAAAAATGCAGTGCTTGATTGGAAAGAACAGTTACTTATTAAAAGCTTCTCAATCTATAATTCAGTATATGCTATTTTAGAAATAAGTTTTTTGAAAGAAGTTTTAATATTTACGCTTAATGACCTAAACTTGCAATTTTAGATTAGGAGTATGTTATGAGAATATATTAATCGTATCTGCTTAAGCAAGAAAAGGCTTTGGTTTTGCTTGAATATTTTCATTGTAATATAAATCTGGTTTTAGAATGGTCCCATTGAAAGAAAGGTTTACAATTTCAGGGAAGTAGTGCTTAATCTTTTGGAAAACAAATATCAATAATAAATGAAAAGCTGGAGTACAGTCAGTTGTATATAGAAATGTCCGGGTGCTTTTTCAGTACAGCAATAGCAAAGTTACCAAAAAGTTGCATAACTGGTAACTAAGGGGGGCTTCAAAGGAAAGTCTCAGAATTGACACATCGCCTGAAAAAATAAACTCGTGGTAGAGCAAGAAGGTTGGTGGCAGCAGGGACTGGAGTTCAGGTGTTGCATTCTCTGCCAAGACAATCAGTAGAACTTTGTAGAGCCCTTCCAAGTGTGTGCACACAAAGGGTTGTAGACTCTTCACGTTGGAAGGGATGTTTTCAGGTCTGTCAGCACTTTGCTTTGAAACTTGCTGTCTCTTCACACACCCTTTTGTCCGGGCTCCCTGATGTGAAGTTACCACGCTCGTATGTTTTCCAGCGGAGCCAGGCAGCCCGCTTTCCAAAAGTTGTTGTTTAAAAAGCTTAATTGAAAAAAGGCTCGTAATTCTAGGGTACCATAGCACTGACAAAAAAAAGTGCTTGCGTGTGCTCTTTCCTGTACGATGTGGCATTGCAGCTTTAGTAAAATAGAAGAGTTGGTATAGCCACAGACCACATCCTTGCTAACAGTTGTGGAAGGACTGCGTTTACTTAAATTTTTTTCCAAATTCAGACAACTTTTCGTTAGATAACTGTAAGTTACTGCTTTTATTTCAATTAGAAATGAGATAATCTTATGCTAGAAAACAAGCACACAAAGTAAAAATTGCTGATGTGATTCCCTCTCCCCTCTAAGTTCAGGAATTAAATGCTTCACAGAAGCAGAATAAAGCTGTACGAGACTTGCCTTATGTTTGTCTCCAGTTGAAACTTAGTTTTAAATGTCAGTGCAAAAATTTAGCATTAATGTAGAGGAGAAAACTTTATTGCTCTGGTAATTTTTGGCTTCTTGCTTTATCTGTAATCTTTTAAAATGTTGTCATGAAGCATGTATGAAAAATGCCTAAATCTTTTTCTCATGTGAAGTACCTCTATGGACTCTGAGTAAACATGGTATATCTAGGGATTGCGTGTTTGCACAGTAGAGATGAGGTTGTCAGATTGTGAATCTTATCTAAGATGTAAAATAAATGTTAGGAGGCTGATGCTTGGTGGAGCATTCTTCTGAAATGTGTTCTTTGGTGTTCACTTGTCAAAAGGAACAGTCTTTCCAAATTAAAGATATAAAGGCCTGTTGAAAGTTGTGTCCTGCTTTATGATTTTGTTTGTATTCTTTCTGTGGAGCGTAGAACTCAGCCTTCGCTTTGATGGTCACGTTGAGAATGAGCAAATGAGGCCTTAGCATTTAGGAACACATAAATAAAGTCTACAAAGAAAGGGCATAAGAGGAGCTTTGAAGTGGCATCGAGTTTTAATTTTAGTGGGCGAAAACCAGATGTGTCTTTGGTAGTTCTGGCCCAGCTCAAATTTTTGAGAGGAGAAGGAACTCAACCAAATCATACAACGGAGAGACCCCAAACCAACTGTCCCCACCCTAGTGCTTTCATCTTTTGTGCCACTTCTGTGTGAACTGCTCTGCTCCGGAGGAAAGACGGTCAAACCCTTAATTCTTAATTGTGTGCATCCTCCTGTACAACTGGATTACATCTCTCTCTTTCTTCTATTTCAACTGCTGTTATCTGAGTCTGTTCCCTAACCACACAAATCCTGGTACTCTTAAAGATTATAGCAATTTCAAAATGGCAAGACTGGACAGAATTTTTGATTTTGCTGATTATTGCAGTGGTGTGTATTAGAAAAAAATATTGGTATGCAGCATTTTTGGGTCGGCAATCCTGTAGAACACAAGATAGAATTAAAATAAACAGTCCTGCTTGTGCAGGACTTCTGTTGGGGAGTGCTGCTCTTGGAATGATGCCTTCTGGTGCTGTTTATAAATAGAACAATGTATTTGAATGGTATATTTGAGGGCTTTTTTCCATAGTCCTTGGATCACATTTGGCCATCAAAAAGATTGCTCTTGACTGTACATTTAGTGAGTAGATTAAAACTACACAACAGGGTTTTTTTGAATGTGTCTAGAATTGGTGAAAAGAAGTGAAATAATCCTGTCTTCTAAAGAGATTAAGGGTCTCCAGGGATGGAAAGGAGAAAGAGAGTAGATAAGAAAGCAAATAACATGAGTCAAATTCAAGGTTGCTGTCAACTTCTAACCTGAACAAGATAAATCCTTTTGCTCTGAGGGCTTGTCCATGTGCTGAAGCTCAGCTACCTGCTAAATGATGCCAAAGCTTGCAGTGTTCAGAGGGGAGGATTGGGAAGGAGAAACTCAAAAATTCTGGAGGAAAGAAGTCAAGTTGGTGCTGTTAAATCGGTATCAGTTGTCTTGCAGTGAGGTAGCTAAAAATGGAACTTGTCCCTTCGTGCGCTATTTTGGTGTGGTTAGGGTTTTGTGTTAAGGGTTTTATTTATTTATTTGTTTATAGCTGGTTTGGTTTGGTTTTGATCCTTTTATAGCAGCATATTGTCCCAGGCCACTACTGGAATCCAGAACAGAATATTACCATGATCAATGCAAGCACCGTATTTTATTTTGTATTGAAATGCTTATTTCTCGTGTCATCTTAGTCAGATGTGCCTATTTCTGGAGCCCAACACATCCCAGTAGCAAATATTTATGGTACAGGAATATATCATGCCACGTACCAAAATTGTAGAGGATGCTCATGAATGCTAATCAAATACACAGTTCATTTTTTCCCTCTTTGGCTCTAGTCTTTAGGATGGCGTTTAATACAACCTAATTACAGATGTTAAAATAGTAAGGGTCAGTTATAACCTTTAGTATAAGTGCAACAGCGTGTGCAAGGTTCCCTTGTGTTCTCAAAACATGTTGATGTGAAAAATTGACTGGAGAGAGATGGAAGAGGAGTGTTGTTTCCAGATGCTTCTTGGAGGCTGTATCTCCTCATGGGCGAGAAGTTAACACGCTGGCTTCTAGCTGCCTGTGCCAGAGTGAATCTCTTTTTCCCACATAATACAAGTACAGACACATAAATATGCAAAGTTGAAACTCTGAATTACACACTGAGGTTTGTATAAAATTGAAATTAGAGTTCTCAGTGAAACAACCTATTTTAGCTTTATTTCTCCTGAGATTTATTGATGAGATATCTATTGTTATTGTGTAATATATTAAATACTAAGCGTGTGCGTGGAGCTGGATGTCTCAATAGGATGTTGAAGTTTGTGAATATCAGTGGTGGCTTGGTTGTAATGAAGCTGTCTCTGGTGTGTGAGATCAAATTTAAACCAAATCCTTAACCTGCTGTTATGTGGGAGGGTTATGACAATAAGTATCAAGCTGCTCAACACCTTACGCAAGTATTTTGAGGAGTCGTGTCAAAATACCAGCTAAATTAATGCCACGAAATGCAATAATTCAGATGAGTAATGAAAAAGTTTTCAAATGGAAGTATTTAAAATGTATTCATCCCGCTAGACATGTTTACAGTCCTCACTTCTTAGGTGTAGAAGCTGAATTTCTAGTGTTCACTCGGAAGATTTCGCTTGTGACTAAGCTGAAAAGATTGTTCTTCCTTTGCCTCGCCCTTTTAAAAGGAAGAGTCTATAAAGGTCTCTCAAATGCTGGAAAGAAAGTATTGTGTATCCCACAGGAGAGTGTTTCGTGTCTATGACATTTTTTTTTTGCCTTCTTGGTGGAATGTCAGCTCTACCTGTGTACATCTCAACAGCGGTGTGAGTGGTAAGGAAAACTCTATTTTGTCCAAAAGCATTTTGATCTTTTTGGAATACTTGATACAGACTTGATAGATGACTCAAGTCTGAAAACCAAAATATTCTCGAATAGGTTTCTGCCAGTGCTTCCTCTCTTCTTTCTTTTCTTTCCCTCCCTGTCCCTGCATTTCCCTCCTGGGTTTGTTTTGCACAAGCAAATCCTTTTATTTCTACAATTCTGGATGTGAACTGGTAGCCAGCTGTCAAGGTTTAGCATGAACAAAACCGCAACATTTTGGCAAAGTTTGCAAAGTGCCAGCTCAACTCCTTGATGTTTTTATGTTGGTGTTTTTGGTTTTTTTCAGTTTGGTGTGAGAGCTTCTGAAATGTCTTTTTGTTCCAAAAAACCAAACCAAAAAAACCAACCAACCTGGATGCTTTCCTCAGGAAAAATTTTAATTTTTTTCAATTTGGGTCATTTTCACTTGAGAGGCATTGTAGGACCGTGGCAATTAGGAATGGCACAGAAGTCATCATGTCACCTCTTTTCTGTCCCCTCACTGAAATGGATGAATTTCTGCAACAGCTTCTTTAGAAGCTAAACTTGGAATTGTACTGAATTTAGTGTGAAGTACTGGCGTTTGCTAGCTCATTAGTTAAGCTCCATAAGGTGGCTATCCATTTAGGTATCAGTAGGGTTTTTTAAAATCCTGGTTCAAAAGTACAAAGAATTGGACTATCTTTCTGATCTCAATGCCTTGGGTTTATGTAGATTTATCCAATTATCCATTGACCATGAAAGTAGTGTGAATATTTTGTTATTTTTATTACTGTAATTTGTAAATACAGAAATTTCCGATTTTTATTATTATTACAAAAGGTTTAGAGGTAACTTTTAATTAGTAATGCGCCATAACTGCAAAATGGATCTAAAGGAAATTTCAAGAACATTAAGATGGTCTTGTTTTAAGAAGAGCGTAACGTTTGTGAGATGAGCTGTGTCACAGTTTTGAAAGCTAAGAAGGTTCAATATATAGGCAATAAAAGACGTAGGTGTTAAGGATAAAGTGCCATTCAAAGCTTTAGGTGTTCTGCACCTCTTGCAAATAAACTAAAGCAAGTTTTTTGTGTGTCTGGGTTCTCTGTCCAAGAGTATTTTTCAGGGCTGAACTTGTGATAAGAAGGGCACAGTATTCTATGATACCTTACATGAGAAAGATTGTCATCACATATTCTTTGCAAAAATAAATACTATCAAATGGAATTATTTTCTTCATGATTTACAGTGCTGATTTCAGATAATGGGGTGGATGTTTTTGCGTTATATATACTTCTTTAGTTATAAATATTAAAGTGTTAAAAACAGAAGAGGTGAGTTTGATTTGAAGCACGTGGGTTATATCCCAATAACTACGCATCTGCATTGTATACCCATTCTTACTCTGATTGCTGCCTGTATGCTTTTTAATCACTGAACCAGGTTTAAATTGCATCAGTGCACCTTTCCTGCTCTCTTTCCTACGTGTCGGGGCCGGAGGGTTGGGAGGGGATGACTGTGGTTCAGATGTCTGCAGCCAGCTGGCAGCTCTGCTCTCTTGGGATGCTTGTTTGCACAGAAGCCAGGGGTGGAAAAGACTCACTTTGCAGCAGGGGTGAGGTATCTGGGATATCATAGCAGGGATGACTGAACATGAGCCAGCAGTGTGCCCAGGGGGCCAGGAAGGCCAATGCCATCCAATCCTGTATCAGGACCAGCGTGGCCAGCAGAAGCAGGGCAGTGATGGTGCCTCTGGACTGGGCACTGGTGAGGCCTCGCCTTGAGGGCTGGGTTCAGTTCTGGGCCCCTCACTACAAGAAGGACACTGAGGCACTGGAGCATGTCCAGAGGAGAGCCACCAAGCTGGTCAGGCGTCTAGAGAATAAGTCCTATGAAGAGGGGCTGAGGGAACTGGGCATGTTTAGTTTGGAGGAGGCTGAAGGGGGACCTCATTGCCCTCTAAAACTCCCTGAAAGGAGGTTGTAGAGAGGTGGGTCTTGGCCTCTTCTCCCAAGGGAATAATGACAGGAGAGAAGGAAATGGTCTGAATTTGGGTCAGGAGAGGTTTAGATTAGATATTAGGAAGAATTCCTTTACTGAGAGGGTGGTCAGGCACTGAAACAGCCTGCCCAGGGAGGTGGTGGAGTCACCGTCCCTGGAGGTATTTAAGAAACATGTAGATATGGCACTTCAGGGCATGCTCTAGTGCCCTGATTGTTGATTTGTGTCTGTTGGGGTTTTGTTTTGTTTTGCTTATTTGTGGTTGACTCAATGATCTCAAAGATCCCTTCCATGAAGATCCTGTGATTCTGTGATAACCATCAGCTGTTCGTCAGTAAAGGCAACTCTTCTCCCCATCTGTTCCTTCTCCTCTAGGGTATAGAGGGCTCAAGTCAAACTATTTCCTTCCTGAGTAGCAACAGCTGATAGCTGTTGCATTTTGGCAATTTTTTCCAAATTATGGGAGCTGCTGTGATCTAGTGACACCTGTAGTTCAGGGGAATGAGGTAGTTCAAAGTGAGCGTTTTGCACTGATGAGGGTGAAGCCCTCAGCCGGCAGGATCCCTGCCACTTGAAGTTACTCCCAAAATCCCTGCAGGGGAGCAGCACTCGGAATTAAAAAGTCCCCGGCAGAAGAAAGTAGAGCTGTGATTGCAGCAGTGTTCCCATCACTGAATATTTATGTGTGCTATCAGAAAATTTCAAACTAGTAACTTCATGTTCTGAGCTAGAAGACAATTGCTTTTCCGGTAGTCTCTCCGTGAAGAGAGTTCTGTCTAATTTGCTCCTGCTGTCTGTTTGAAATCCTATTTATGAATATCTAAAGACTTAGCTGGAGTGAATTACTGGTGATCATAGATGAACTAGCAACACTCTTGCTGCTCTAGTTTTAAATTCAAAACCATTACCAACCCAGTGCTAATGTTTCAATCTCTTTCCAGAGTATTAATGAAGATTCTTTAATACTTCCTATCATCTTTTTTTATTAGTTTATATAAATACACATGTGTGTGGCTGTGTGTGGGTATATGCAAACATTGTTATATGCCATAAAACAGCACCAGTTGTTTTCACTGGGCTGATATACTCAACGTACTGGATTTATGTATGTGAGCTGGAAAATAAATATACTATTGCCTAATAATTTTTCTTATTTCTCTTCCACAGTCATAATGAACGAAAAGTAACCTGCAAACATCCAGTGACAGGACAGCCATCACAGGACAACTGTATTTTTGTTGTGAATGAACAGTAAGTGGCATCTGTTTCACTCTATGAAATGCATGTTTTAAAACTTGTTAATATTGCAGTAAGTTGCTAATTGCAATATTTATTTTTTCCAAGTCAGATTGGCACACGTAAAGTTTTGCTTGTTTAAATTATTTAAAAGTAATACAAAATATTTAACACCATTTTTTAAGATCAAAAGCATAGCCCAAATTAGTTATGTGTTAGAAATGTACCATGTTTAAGCACTGTGTGAATTTCCACTTGTTGCTTTAAATATTCTCTAGTGTTAGCAAATGACCTATATAAAAAAATAACAATCGAATAAATTTCCCAAAAGGAATAAAATTTTAATCACTTAGGGATAATCACATGTCTGTATTGTATTGTGTTTTGCCTGATAGTTTCTCCTCAGTTGGTTATCTTCTGGGCCAGTTGAGCTACTTTCTAATGCATTGAATAATAACTTGGTTTTGCTGTCTTTGATAAGTTTTGTACAATACATGATAATATGATAAGGTATGGATGGAAGTCATACCTAACTTTAAGATACTATATGTGGCTGAGTGTGTCCTACTCACCACCACGGCTACACCACCTTAGTTGGTGGCTACAATGAAATGTGTAATTTTGTAAACATGCACGTTCTCACTGAAGTGGGACAAAGCCCTATGAAGAGAAGTTCTTCCTGTTTCTATCTCATGATCATACCCGTCTTTTTTCTCTCCCACCGACACCTTACGGTGATAGAGAAATCCTATTTTAAACTGTCTTAAAATTCATCTATAATAGATTTAAGTTTAAAACACAGCGCAGGTAACTGTGGTGAAGCGTGAGTTGCTTTCAAATTGAAAAAGTAGGACACAAGCTGTATTAGGATACATCCAGGGGTGCTCTTTAATAGGAGTCTGCACACACAGCATGTTCTTGTGCTATTACATATTCTATTTTCAGGACTGCTGCAGCAATGACATCTGAAGAAAAGAAGGAGCGACCAATAAGCATGATATGTGAAGCAACTAACTATAATCTGACATCAGATTATGCTGCTCATCCGATGAGCCCTGTGGGCAGAGTAAGTCTTTACATCAAAATTAAGTTTAAATTAAAATCATTCAGTGATTCCACAAGTTGCTCAGCAGTGCTATATATTAGTATTCCAAAGAGAAAGAGAAACAAAGCATTTATCTTTTTCAGGGCACTTGGCTCCTTTGGTATTTAATTTGGTAACTGAGGTGTCTGAAACAAATTATCACAGAAGCTGTAATTTTTATCGGGTATCTCAGATCTTATGACTTGCACATACTTAAATTGTTTATAGAATCTGACCTTTCCAATCAGTGTGAATGAGCAAAATCTGGAGTGATTGGTCAGACATCTGGGTAAGCATTGGTATGGAAATTGATCGATCACAAACGATTGTCTATATTTCTCCAGGTAAAATAGAGATAATTGTAATTGTGTATAAGTAGTTACAAGAGAGATGGAAGGTGACCTTTTGGTCAAATAAAAGGGCAGATGACGTTATTTGCTGTCATTGGACCAGAAGTAGAAGTCCTGGTTTCGTAGGAAAAAATTCCTGGGGAAAGTCCTGGAGATTCCTAAGCCACCTGAATTTGTGTCCCATTTTCTCCATTCACTCAGCTTTTCAGAAGATGAAAGTAAATGCCCAGATGTTTATCAGGGTGAGGGATTAAATCCCTGGATTATGTCCAGGGATTTGACACTTTTGATGAGGCTATTGCATGCATTTTTTCCATTTCTGGACACTTCCAGAAAAGCAAAGTGCACTTGCTACAAAATTAAGAATTTGCTTAAGTTTGCTAGCACACCAAAGTTACAGTTTGATCAGTGGTGACAGACAAGAGCCCTGTAATCCTTTCTACACAGCAATTAATATTTAAACAAGGGGAAAAGCCCCATACTTTTCCCCTGCAAAGTGCTTTTCAGCAGATTAATCCAGCCTTCAAGAGAAAAATGAACTTTGGAATGTGTTTTAACTGAGCAAATTCCTTAATTTCAACAACTTGAATTAAAATAATTTATTTTCCGTGTGGTAGCAAACATTGTAAGATTTCTTTAAGTGCATTTGGAAACGTTTTTTCATTGTTTTAAATGTCCCATTAGGCAGGCAGAACCCTTGACCTACATTAGAAAACTGTTATTTGGTGAGAAAAGTGTCTTACTCTATTCGTGTTGCTGGGGGTGCAAAGAGGCACAAGCAAATTATAAACAGTAACAAAATCCATCATTTCAACTTTCATATGTCTAAGCCCATACAGGAAAGCCAAACCAACCAAAAACAGCTAAGCCCTAAAACAATCACAAACAAGGAAAGAAAAAAATACCCCAAGAATCATATTGTTAGAGTTGTAATAGTGATGTAGATTGCAATAGTTACACAGAAAATGAAGAAGGTAAATGGAGGAAAGAAATTACAGTTTAGGAGCACGTGTTCTACAATCATATTTTTTAATACTCTGTTTTCAAAAGAGAAGTTTAAAATGCCCTTTAGCATGTTTATTTCATAGTGTTCTAGAAGGAAATTGAGAGTGCTATGGTCCAGTTATTGTAATTTTGTTACTTTCATTGACGAATGACACTTCAGCTTCCTGTGGAAATTACTATATTTTGGAAAGACAGACTTTTGTTCTACTTCTCATTCCTTCCATCTGTTCTAGTTGTTTCAAAGCTCTTAAAATATTAATATGATTACTATGACTGTATGTACAATTATTGCACATCTGTTTTCAAATGTAAATTCTTCTGAATTAGTGCAACACCGTATTAAAAATGTTTTTTTCAAGAGATGAATGCTTGCAAAATAGAACCACAACTAATATTAGTGTTTTCTGGTGGTTATTTGAGGCTAATTAGTTGAATCTGTTTCAAAGATAACTATATAGAAATTGTCCACTGGTTGTATTGTACCTGGATACAACAACTGAATTTCTTCTTTGTTTTTATTCCTATCTCCCAATGGTAGAACCATAAATCCTTAACCATCTAATCAACCTGTGAATATAATATTTAGAGGCTCTGTGTATTGCAGCACAATAAGATGGAAGTAAAACATTGATGAGGAAAGTAAATTACAGAGCAGAAGCATCCTTCATGTGGTTGCCAAGCCTCCTTTTTAGGTCTTTCTGTTTGCAGAGATAACTCGTGAACCTTAATATTAGGTAGTAATGAGGAATGGAACAAAAGTTTGTGGTACAGCTAAAGTTTCAGACAGCTGAGGGGTATAGAAATAAGTTCTCCCTTTCGTTAATGTTAATTGATCCTGAATAGATACGGAACTTGGAGGAGTTTCTATTTTGTGGCAGAAAGACTCACTGGTGTCTAATGCCCCTGCTGTCTAGAGGCCAATATGAGGTGAGACAAAAATCAGTCTCTCCCCAGAAAAAATCTTCCTTCTAATCCCACTGTGTACATCACGCTGGCCAATAACACGCACTGTGCCTCAGTTAAGTGCTGCTTCTTCCCTGTTAGCTTCAAGTGTATTCCTAAACTTAAAGCCACTAGTACAGATCCCTGACTGTGGAAAAAAATCTACATAGGCTTGAGATTGCTACAGAGCTATATGTTTCCGGCCCTCTTTTTAAAATTAAGAAGTTGTTTTTGTAGTTGTCTCCCTTTTCTTTTTTTTTTTTATTTTATTTTATTTTTCCCCCACTGTTAAAATCACTACCTAGACAAATACGGTTCGTATGTTCTGAAATGTGTTCAGGGAATCAGCTTTTTAATGTGTAAAATCAGTCGTATTACCAGTTACCCTCCACAATTGATCTCCCCTGTTTTTCATTGCTCTCCCAGTTACCAGCAGAATAAGGCTAACAATTTTCTCCCAGGAAGTGGAATTGGAGTGTCAGCCCAGGACAGACGCTGCAGGGCTCCTCCTCATCTCCATCACAGCTAGGATATATCACCTTGTTTTAAATATTCATCTGTTTGTTTATAGATATTCCACACAGGCTTCAAATGGCTAGTTTAGAGAGAGCTGTGCGTGCCTTCTCAGCATTCAGTTTAGCCAGAAATTTTGGACTAATAGTCATGAGATACATCAGCAACCAGCACAGTAAATGGGAGCAATGTGAAGGGCAGTGTTTGTGCTCAGAGCCAAACACCTGTGCTGTGTTTGGATGGTTTATATTCAGACTAGTCCAGCAGTGCTCCTTATTATGTACATCTTACATTTTAGTCTTATCTAAAATAAATCCCGTTTTTTGCAAACTGAAGCAGAGTAAAGAGTGGGTGATTGGGATATTTGTTTCAAGATTAACCTCCTGAGCAAGCTAAAATGCTGAGGCAGAAACTTACTCAGCTCATGGAAAACACCACCATTGGAAGGCACTGAAATTGCCTACAAAATGCAGAAGGCAACATCCTCATCATGTTGGTTTGTGGTTTGGAAGATAATGTAGGCCTTGAAGACTGGAAACGTATTTTTAAACAGAAGTTGGAAGTAACAAAGATGTAGATTTCCTGTTTTTGAGTTCCCATGGAGAAAACTTCCTTATCAGCCAGGCTCTTAACCCATGTTTTTCAAATATAGATACAATAAGTTTAGCGTTAATTCATTACTTTTTTACTAGTTTTTTGGAGGCATCACAGTTGCTGGGTCCGTTCCTTGGAATGAGTCAGATAGTACCAGATGGGACTATAAGCTTGCTGGGTTTGTTACCTTCTATACCTCCCAGCAAGTGATTAGTAGTTGGACCCTTCATTTACTGTCCTCCTTGTCTCTTTGCCTTCTCTGCAGTGTGGAGCTGTGCAGTACATCCTATATTTTCAGTGCTGTGGGGTAAAAAGTACTTTAAGCCTTCAGTTCTTATTTTCTTTTCCTTTCTTCCCATTTCCCCAGTTTGAGATGGAGTAGACATGTATGTGTGAGAACATGGTATGGCCAGAGATCCCAGACATAACAAGAAGAGGAAGTGATCTAAACAGTTTGAGAGCTCATAATTAGTTTATATGTACACGTATATGTGTACATATATGTATATTATACATTATATGTATAATACATGATATTTCAATATCCTAAAATACTCACAGTCTTGAGGCTCAGAACTTGTTGTTAAGAGTTATTCTCTTTATGCAGTAAAGTAAAATAATCATGAGTCATCTAAAGTGTTCTCTGTATTACCTAAAATTAGAAATCATTTGTGGTGCTCTGTTTCATTAATGGAAGTTTGTATTCACAGTTGGCAAGATGAATAATTAACCCATTAAAACTTTGTGATGTTGGAGTCAATATAGTTTGATATCAAACCTATCTAAAGATATCTATGTATTTTATTTGAATTTGTTAGTAGAGTTGACATTAGTAGTACTTATGGCTAGTTGGGTTTTCAGAAGCATCCTTAATCTGTTTAGTCACTGTACAAGCATTGTACATTCATTAGAAAGTCTGGGAACACTCTTGAGAGGTTTTGAACCTTTAATACCTAATATTAGAGCAGGTATGAGTGTTATAAATTACATTTGATCAAAATCTTGGCGCAGCTCTTGTATGATATGCCAACAAAGTAGCCATGCACATTAACTGAGATGTAGAGTTAATTTTATAATGTGCTCTGGATTGTTATAGGTTCTTTGTATACTCCTTTTTTACAGCCAAGTGTCATAATTCTCTTGGCTTCTTACAAATCTTTGTCCGGTTTGCAGTGGTAGAATTTTTTCTGTCTTTTTTTTTTTTAATTAGTTTTTCAATTGCTTGCTCAATCTTGGTTTCCAAACAGAGTTGAGTCAAATTTCTGTATCTCCAAGGGAAATCAAAAGTACTCTGTTTTTATATTCCCTCCTGATTCTTTTAAAAAAGAAATACAAAGCAACTTTGTTTCATTGCGCTGTAGGATCGAGACAAACACACATAACTTTTGCGATGTTATTCGTTTTTGGCTGAGCCATGTTCTGTTCTTCAGTTAATGGCATCGCTGACAAAAGCTGCCCGTCATTTTAAACTGCAGTTTTCAGTTTATGATTTTTAGGTTGCTGTGGAATTCTCTCTGAGGCATGTATAAAACCCAGCTCAGTTCTGGGATGCGTGGTTGAGAGAATTTCCATAGAGAAACCCCAGACTCTAAATTTGCAACAAAAGCCAAGTGTTTATTTAGCTTTCCTCTAGGAATTTTGCATAAATTCCTAGTAGAGGAATTTAGTAGTAGTAGAGATGGGGAAGCCAAAGCACAGGATTATATTGTCTCAATTCAAAGGGTGGATTGAGGGCAGATCCATGAACTCACCTTAAAAATCTCACTTGAACTTGAACTTCTTTTGTAGAGTGGGATATTTTGCTGTATCGCATCGCGTGGTCTCTGAGGCACTAATTCTTACAGAATGTAAAACACAAACATTCATCTCGTTTAGTTGCCGAACAAACTCACTAAATGTAGGCTGAAAAGAATCAAGTGTGAATTGGCAAAGCATGGCATGTTTCTTTACGCCTTTTCCAATTTCTTTTGGTTATTCCAGTAGAAGAAGGATAAAATCTAAAATCGGTTATTCATCCTACTTCTCTTACTCACCTGTGATCGTTGCACAGCTGTAAGCCTGTCAAAGATATAAGCAACAGCACATAGAAATGCTGGAGTTTAAGGGCAAAAAATTCAGAGTGGGCCTTAGTGCAAGCGGCTAAAATAATGAATATTCAAACCAGCTAAGAGATCATAAAATGGAGGGTTCTTGAGAGTTAAGAATTAAAAAAAAATTACTGTGTTTTGGGAAAGGGCTAGTTATATTTTGCTGAAATCTGATCAAGTTTGCATGTATTAGGTCAGGGTTGGAAGCAGGAAAGCATAGAATTTTCTTGCCCAGGTAATGTAATTTTTCACAATTAATAGTTCTAGTTTTACTTCTCTTTCTACAGCTTGTTATGCTTTCTACTTACCTTATAAGAAGGTCACATACGTATTTGGTTGGGGTTTCTTGTTTAAAAAAAACAACAACAACAAAAAAAACCTTAAGGATTTATCTTGGGATTTGTCTTTAAATTCTCTGCAGAGTAAAAAGAAAGAAATGCTGAAGCCAGCAGAACCATCATAACAATTATTTATCTAAAAAAGGAATACAGTTTGTATTCTGCAGTCCCCCAGAGGAATGCATTTAGGAAAAAGATCTTAAAGAAAAGAAAACGTGTTATAGTTTTTCAACAGATGTTGATGTCATGTTTGTTTTAACCTGTTCAATTCAATTCAGACATCACGATCTTCAAAGAAGGTTCATAATTTCGGAAAGAGATCAAACTCAATAAAGAGAAATCCTAATGCACCAGTTGTCAGACGTGGTTGGCTCTACAAACAGGTACTCTTCTCCTCTTCACCCCCTTCTTTTATTTTGCCTTTCTTTGGTAAGGTATATAATGTGCATAAAATTTGCATAAATACAATGATAGCAATACCAGAGTGAAGCTATAAACTGTGAGGAACTGACACATAGTATTTTAGTTAATAAGCTACTTATTGGTTAATAGTCTGATACAAATGACTAAGGGCATCGAACAAATACAGAACATATTTCTCTAAAATATACAAAGGCCCTGAAAAATCTAGGCAGATATTGGTAGCAAATAGCTGAATTAATTTCAGGCATGCTGAGATGATGCGACAAGGATATTGCTTTTTTAAATTCTGAAGTTTCTTTTGATATGCTATACCTCTTAATTTTTTAAAAAACTAAGCAAATATTTTCAATAGCAAATTGGAAATCGAGCAATTTTTTTCACATTAAAGCATAGAAAAATCCTTGTTTTCTTAACTCAAAGATAATAATTTTAAAACCAGAGATGTAAACTAATCTGAAATATGTGCCCTTTAGTGACAGTGTACCCAGCCTGCTGTAAATTTGCTTTCTGCAGTAGCAGACCACTTGCACTTTCTTGCTTTGTGGAGGTCAGAGTAGAGTAGAGTAGTTTGGTCAAAAAATTGACCAACTAAACTGATTAGGCCATATTAGGAATATATTTTATAGGTATACTAAGAACCTTGTAAGAACTTGTCGCACATTGTCATTTACTGTCCCCACTCTTGATAGACTAGAGAGACCCACATACCTTTCTGGATGTTGTTGATGAGTCAGCTTTTAGAAATTACTATCAGATTAAAAGATCTAGAGGTATTTGTTTAATAGAAGATTTTTCCATCTTTAGATACTCTTGTGGCCTCTACTTTCGTTTGATGTTGAGAGTGAGAAGTTGCAAAGGAAAGAGATTTTTTGTTTGGTTTGGGCCTGTTAAACTTTTTAGCTTGAAAAAAAATGAACTAATATTTTCTAATTGAAACAGACGATCAATAAATGTGTTTGAAATACGAAGCCTGAATTGTAGCACAGGTGGTTGTGCACATAAGTATCTGTTATGTAAATTGTTACTGCCATGCATGTGAATATAAAGATTTCCCCCTATAAGAACATGTAAGTTTGCTGATACCTTGCTAACTTACACTTCTGTATAAGTTAGATCTGTGATCATCTGGCTTTTCATTCTGAGGTCCTTTGTAGTGTATTTTACGTGTATGAGAAAGTATGACTACATACCTAAACTAACTTCTGGAATGCTCTAAAGATTCTTGCTGGTTTATGTCTCTTTGTTTCATGTCAAACCATGGATATTCAGCATATAAAGTATTATAAAGGTGTTGCTTTCCTAAAAATTATAGTCTTTGTATTACCAACTCCGTTTTAGTGTATAATTGTGTTATTTAACTAATGAAGAAACAATAGCTATTTTTTAAGACAACAGGATCACAGAATTATGATGGTTGGAAGGGACCTTTTGATCATCTAGCACACGCTCCCCTGCTCGAGCAGGCTCAGCTAGAGCACATTGTCTAGGACTGTGTTCAGTCAGGTTTTAGATATCTTCACAGATGGAAGCTGCACCACAACCTGTGCCAGTGTTCGATTACTCTCACAGTAAAACAGTTTTACCTCTGCTCATGTGGAATTTCATGTTTTTTAATTTGTGCCCATTGCCTCTTGTCCTGACACTGGGCAGCACTGAGAAGAGTTTGGCTCCATCTCCTTCAGAGGCTTCCATCAGGTATTTGTGCATATTCATAAGGTGCCTCCTGAGCTGACCTTTCTCCAGACTGATCAGTCCCAGCTCTCTCAGCCTCTCTTCATATGAAAGGTGCTCCAATTCCTTAATCATCTTTGAGGCCCTTTGCTGGATTCCCTCCACTATGTCCATGTTTCTCTCTCAGCGATGAGCTGAGCACTTAACTCAGGGCTCTACCTAGACCTCAATAATGCTGAGTAGACAGGAAGGATGTGCTCTTTCCATCTGTTGGTAACATTGCTAATACAGCCCAGGGTGCTCTTGGCCTTCTTTGCCATGAGGGTGTGTTGCTGGCTCACGATCGGCTTGTTGTTCATCAGGACCCCCTAGGTCCTTCTCCACAAAGCTTCTTTTTGGCTGATCAGCCCCAGTGTGTATTAGTGCATGGGCTCATTCCTGTCCAGATGGAGGACTGAACGTTTCCCTTTGTTGAACTTCAGGAGATTCTCCTATTCCCAATTTCCTAGTCTGTCGAAGTCCCTCTGAATGACAGCCCAACCATCTGCCTCTCCTCATAACCTGTATTATCTACAAATCTGCTGAGGGTGGGCTCTGACCCAGTGTGCAGGTCATTAATGAAGATGTTAAATAATCTTGGCCACAGTGTCAGCCCATGAGGCAGACCACTAGCAGCTGGCTGCTACTGATGCTATAGGCCTGGTAGTTCAGGCAGTTTTCAGTCCACCTCACTGTCAACACATACTGTTGGACATGGTTTATATGTAAAAATTTTTTCAGTGCTGTAGGCTTTTTTGGTTGGGTTGTTGGTTTTTTTGGTAAGAAAGGGGATTGCTGTATGTTTCCATGTTGTAGTAGTAATTGAAAGCCAATTTAGTTTTACCAACAGATACTATCTTTAAAAATTTACAGTGAAACCTTGTGCAGGCTTCTTTTTGTTAATAACTTTCTTAATAAGTTTAGGTATTCACAGAGAACAGCGAGTCTTGTTTGACTCAGGATGTGCTGTTTCATTGCATGTAATGCCATTCTTCTCTAATTTTTCTACTAAATTTTAAGTCCAGATTCAACTCTTTTTTTTGGAAGGTGTTTACTGTGAACATACTGTTCTATGACATAATCACAATATAGAGGAAACAATGATGAGTAAATCCACTGATACAGAAAGGATGAGTATTAAAGGAGAAAAGAATTTAAAATACTAGAACCACACAATCATTTTGTTTGCCTCCCTGATATGTCTGAAGAAGGCCAGAAGATCCTTCCTAGCATGTCTTATTGCTGGCAGAATTTTACATGTGGCTGTGAAGAAAAGTGTTGGTGTTTTTGAGCATTGGGGTAAATGCAACGTTGTGTAACAGTCTCTTCAGAAAGTAATCTGAGAGTTTGTGGTAATCCTTTATACTGAAGAAGTTTGGGTATCTGGGGGGATTTTGATGGCCAATGTCCTTCAGGTTTGGCATCCTAATCTGCTACTGAGTCAGTGACCTTGTCAGTGAGGTGAGGAAGGCAGTCTCACCTCCTCTGAGGTGTGCCTTTGCAGCTGTGAAACAGGAGCTGACTGCTATGGGCATTGCTTCCAGACTTCATTAGAGTTCATTAAATCACTTTGAGGTCACAGAGAGTGATACGGGGTTGGAAGGGACCTGTTGAGATCCTCTAGTCCAACCCCCCCTGCCAAAGCAGGGCCACCCAGAGCAGGTTGCACAGGAACATGTCCAGGCAGGTTTGAATATCTCCAGAGAAGGAGACTCTACCACCTCCCTGGGCAGCCTCTTCCAGAGCTCTGCCACCCTCACAGTGAAGTTCTTCCTCATGTTTAGATGGAACTTCTTACATTCAAGTTTATGCCCATTTCCTCTTGTCTTGTCTGTCTTGTCTTGTCCACCACTGAAAAAAAGACTGGCCCCTTCTTCTTGACACCCCCCGGTAAGTATTTATAGGCGTTGATCAGATCCCCTTCTCTTCTCCAGACTAAAAAGACCCAAATCCCTCAGCCTTTCTTCCTAAGAGAGATGTTTCAGGCCCCTAATCATCTTTGTAGTCCTCAGAACGAAGGTGCTATAAAGTATTTAGTTATTGTATTTACAAAAATGTTTGTGGCAAAGGATTTTTAAAAGTTTTCTGAATAATATTTCCTAGCTAATGCTTGCTTTATCCTTTCATCTTCCTCCTTCAGCTCATTTTCCCCAACCCCAAAAGAGCAGAGCTTGAAATATTAGTCTAAGAATTATACTGATGTGTCTCAAAAAAAACCTGAAAACAACCCCAAAACCAAACCCACGCCACTCCACAGTTTTTCATTACCAAGAAGAATCCCTCTTCTTGGTTGTTACAAAACCTATTTGCTACAAAAATATTGATAATTCACACATCCTTTTTTTTCTTGGAACAGATTAACATATTTATTAAATCTGATTCTACTAGGTTGTGCACACTGCAATGCTTTGGATTATTTACACTGCAGTAGTGGTGGCAGTCTTTCATCCTGAGTTGTGCAGTGTAAATTGGTTATAAGCATAAAAGAAAATGAAATTGCTTTAGAAATAAACTTTATTTGGGGAAGAAATTTGCTCGAGATGTATGAGTGGTAGTAGAAGATGAAGTTCAACAGAGAGTTTCTTCAGAAAACAAAAGAGGATGTACCCCAAGTGTTACTTTGCTCTT
>BJBW01002120.1:54061-109541 GCA_004320125.1 Scolopax mira | reverse complement strand
TCCAGGTCTGCTACTTTTATCCTTTTTTTTATTTTCCCTCTTTCTTTTTTTCTTAATTACCAATTTCACATAATTGCTTCCTGCCTGTCAGGTATGCTGAAAGGGCAAACCTATTCACAGCCACCTCTTTTATTAAATTCTGGATTGTAGTATTCTCACAGCTTCTGTTGCTAGGAACTAAATATACCAGGTTAAGTCTGAATATATTTTTTTAAATGCAAATTAAGTAGCTGACATGGGGATCAGAGAGGGATAGTGCAGAGAAGCTGAAAATTCAGCCTTTGGAATGATAAAGAGGAAATATATATATGCCTTTTGGGAATCTAATCAGTGTTCCTGAATACTTATAAAGTGAAATGTTATACAATTCCAAATGAGTATAAGTCTTTGTTGTCTTTGGAACAAAGAAATCTATTAGTAACCTTGTGTAGCTACATAAGATTTATTTTACATGGAAAAAAATTAGCCATTTATAATTCTAGTGGAGATGTATGTGTTGGAAAACTGATTCTTTCACCATTTTAGATTATTAACTGTAGTGCTCCTGAGGGGATAAGCAAATGGGATTTGTGCATATAGAAACATATTCAATCCTGAAATAAGGTGTATAACTGTAATAGTTTAGAGGCCAAGAGCAAAGAAGATTGTAAAGAGTGGCAAAATGGAGGAAAGTAAACAGTTAAGGCCATCTGCTGCTTTAGGAAAGAGTTTTGGTTTAGGGTGAGACTTTAGCATTGGCAGAAGTGGTGTTGATGCTGAAAGCAGTGACTGATGAATTTAAAATGCTGTTCTGTTAGAAGTTCAGCATGATTCTAATCTAAACAAGACAAGTCAGGTCTTGAAACATAAAAGTGCTGTCTTTGTAACTGTTTTAGTTGACAAATCCTGAATTATTGAAATATGATCTTTAGGCTTTGTTTCTTTACCCCAAGAAGTGTACATAATTGGATAAACCACTGCTGAGTCAAAATTAGGCTATAATTTTGGCCGTGGAGGTATCAATTGGGAGACAATTACACTGCATTTAGTTAAGTCATCGTTATAGACTCTGTGCTTTCTTAAAGGGTTTTCTTATTTTAAACAAGTCTTCAGGCTCTCTCTTCCAAAGGTTCTAAAGAAAATGCTGCTTTGTAGCTGCCTTGAGAACAGATTAAATTGAGTTAAATCACTGCACGTGAAGTATTTAAAAATAAAAAAGCAGTAAGTAAAACCAACAGCAAATAAAATAAATCCAAATAGCTCTGTAATCTTACGTTTTGTTTTCTACGTGTTAATGAGCCAAATAAACTGAAATACAAACAGCCTTTAGCTATCACTTACTATAAAGCAGTTAAAGCTGATGATCAGTAATTAAACAAATATAGCAATGGTCTTAAAGGTATTAGAAACGGCTACTAAAATACAAAAAAGTTGTAATTTATCTGTGCTTTTATGTTTTTGTTAATTCTGTCTCAGCTATTGAAAAAACCTAAGGGGAACAGATTGCAAACTGTTTCAGGTTGCAGGATTGTAGTTTGGGGCTCTTGGGGGTTTGTTTTGGGGTTTTGTTAGTAGATCTTACTGAACTTTTACAATTGTGTTACAGTGTTAACAGTTTTATTCATAGATGAAAAAAATAAAATATTTCATTGTATTTTTTCAGAGCTTAGAGAATATTCTGTTTCACGTGGGGATAAAAGACTGCCCCCTTTCATATTGGAAGGTTATTCTTAAACCAAGTAAAAGATCTTAGAGCTGGACAGAAGATCTATTTTTCTCTTGTATTATTCATACACAACATAGAAGTAAAGATGGGTATGGGGCAGTGTAATGTGCAGATAAAAGCCAGTCTGATGGGAAACAGGTTTTTAAAATCTGGAAATGGAATGTAGCAGTATGTCTTTAACAAAGACCAAAATCCTCCAGACGTGCAGCTGTTCAGTGGAACAAAAATGCTTAATGCTTTTATATGGCACTGGTGGGTGTGACTTACCCAGTAATAACACAAAGTATAATCTGGCAGAAGAAGGGAATTTTTTTGCCAAAACAGCAGTCCAAATAAAGTAAACCCCCAACTTTTGCCATGCGTTCTGGGACAGGGGAAAAAAAATTGCAGATTGTTTTTGTGTGTGTGTGTGTGTGGCTAGCAAGGAGGAAATACTTGAGAGGGAAAGGTGGGATGTTTCCAGGCAGACTTAAAAGTATAGTTTGGTACCTGAAAGTAAATCTACTCCGTTCACTATTCTGCCTTTTAATTCAAATAATTTTATGCTTAGTTCTCTAATTATCCAAGAAAGCATGATTTTTACATCTAGCATGTCATAAAATGCTAAAAATGCGTGGGGCAGAGCTTTCCCCACATGAATAACTTAAGTAAACGTAATGGGGTTTCAGAATTTAGGGACTGAAGGAGAACCAGGAAAAGGCTCATACGTGTAAGAGGTAGTCCTTTTGTGCTGCTTACCTGTATTTTAATTGCAACAGTATTAATATTCCATGCTTGAAACTTGGTTTTCATCTTAATTTCATAGATACATAGTCATTTGTTACAGTATCCTCAACCAAGAGAAGTGTTATGGGGGACAGTCACCGAAGATACTGGTTGTAAATATAAGTTCTCTAGTCTCTAGCTGAACTACAATTAAGATTGCCTTTGTGAGTTGCATCCAATTATTCCTTTATTAAAGTATAATTGGATTTAAGAGCTGGTTGTTCCTTCCAATTAAAATGTCAGTTTATAATTGTAACAAATTGTTCTAAAATTTTGCAAAAAAACCTATGTTCTTGAAAACCAGTCTTTGGTTTGTGGATTTTTTGTTTGTTTTTTTACAAATGATCTGAAACATGCTCTTAGAAATAGAACAGTTTATGGGAATTATAACAATCTTGTAGCTTAATGTGCACAGTATCAGAAGAGGAATGTGCAAATTTTCTCAAAGACCAGCAATGATAAATGGTATTTTAAAATACTTTCATGGGTATTTGCAATTTTCACTAAGCAGGTAATAGATGGCAGGTATTATTCTTGTCACTGAATTAGAGGGCTGATTTCCTTCTGCTCTTCAGCTTTAAGGTCCTATGCAGGTAAGCACTCATCACCCAGAAAAACTCCAGGTGAATCTATTTGTGGTGTTTTTGTTAAGATAGCAGGTTCTGTAAGGTAGCTCACGTGCTTTAGTTTACAGAGCTGGAACTCCCAGGAGGGTTTCTTATGCTTGTCCATCTTGGGAAAAAGTTGAAGGTGGACTGGGTTTCACAGCACTTAGTGGGTTTTTGGGGGTGCACAATTGCTCTGCACACCTCTGAGACCGTATGCAGACCATCTATGGAACAAATCAGTCTGGCTTTCTGATTCTTTAACATGTTTTCTTCCTGGGTAAACTTCCTGTTGCCGGTCTTGTGTTGTTAAGTATGGTTATGTCTTATGTGTCAAAACGCTTTGTTTCCCTAATCCACGATTATACATTCACAGATGAGAAAGAAGAAGGAATACTAGGTAGCATACTTCTGCCTAGTTTTCAGATATCTGTGCTTTCTCCTGAGGACCACATTAACCGCAAATACGCCTTTAAGGTAAGGGAATCTGTTTTCCAGTTTAATTTCATGTCTGAAAGCAGGATAGCCTGGTGATCAGCACTCATTTTGCTGAGTTGTTATGCAAAACATGATTGACAAACAACTTCTGTCTTCTTTGCATAATCCAGTAGCAAGGATTCAAGTATTTCGCTTGATGTAAATGTAGATGTAATTACTAGGATTAGAAAATGGATGAATATTGCTTATTATTAGTCTTTGCTTTTTAGTTTATGGATCTTAAATACTGTGTGATGTTTTAGAATTGTAAACTGCATCCACAGCTACACTTACCCCACTGATGAAAATTCTTTAGTTATTTAGATACGAAGTATCTTTACATATAAACAAAATGAAGGTTTTATTATCACTTAAATCACAGTATTACATGAATCATTGTTAGGAGTGTTTCACAGCTAATCTTTTTAATCATGATATAAATCACTCCACTAAATATTTTCTCTTTACTTTCTTTTTTTTTGCTTTATGAGCTCCTTTTGGCTCTTCTTTTGGCCTTCTAAGCAGCACATCATTTATTTTCTGTGGTAAGTACAAATTAGAATTTACTGTATCATTTAGACTGCAGAAATCTATGCCAAAAATGTTATTTATAATAATTATATTAATTGACATTATTGGATAGTCAAGATAGTTTTTAATAGATTGAAGAAATTTAAGGGCTTTTTGTATGTATTAATGAGGAAGCAGCTACGATTGATTGAAAATTATAGGCAATTAGTTTGAAAATATGAATGCAGTGACAGAGGAACATTGATGTATTCTTTCCAGTATTTTTTCTAATAATATTATTTGCAGAAATCTTATTACAGAAACCATTAGCCTGAGTATACAGTAACGTTATTTGCCTCTTTTCTTTTACAGAATCTTACATTTTTATTGCAATGACCATGTCATTTCCAATCAGGCAGCTCATCCAAACATGAGGACCTATTATTTCTGCACAGATACAGGGAAGGAAATGGAGTTGTGGATGAAAGCCATGACAGATGCAGCACTTGTGCAGACAGAGCCTGTGAAAAGGTACTGTGGATTGATAAAACAGTGGCACAATGTATTGCTTTCTTATACTTAGTTTGATTTATTTAAATGAAAGGGCATACCTTAAAATAGAATGTAAGTTGACAGAAGGAAGTTCTCCTTATATTGAAGACCTCTTACTAATTTAATGATGTTGGATCAGAAAAATAACCTGACCAGTTCCTTTAGCCAGTGGCATTAAAAGAAGTGCAATGACAAATAGGATGTGCAGGCATTTGTCTTCCCCCACCCTCCTGACTGAGCAGCAAAAGCAGCTCCACTGGTGGTAGTCTTTGGCTTAAACCTGTCATATGTCTCAAATTCACAACTGTACTTTCTGGCTAAATTAAACAGTTATACCCATGGGCAACCTGTGGGGAGCCATTCTTGTTCATCATTAAGCTGTCATCAAATTTATGCTTACCTGATCTGGAGCCTTATCCTTTATGTATCCATGTGTTGACAATGAAAAGCAAGTTATCGCTGGAAGGCTTATGTTCTCAGAAACTTGAGTAATGTCTGTGGCTGTCTATCCAGTAAGAATTGTTTTCTCTCTGAATGTGGTCCCTTGGGTCAGCTCCATGGCATCTATAATGGAAGACCTCATCAATTGAAAATTTAAAAGCTCCTCGTTATTGATGGCACAGAAGTTATTGCTGATGGCTGCTGTCACTTGATCTATTCTGCACTCTGTTATTTCCTCCTGTACTGGAGCTAAATGAATGGCAGCAATGCTGAGAAATTTTAAGTTAAAAAAAAAATAGTGAAAAATCACATCAGCACAGGTACCAAAGAAGGAAAAAGTACAATTTTTTCAGCAGAGTAAGCACATTAAACTTGCTATCAAAAGGCAAGCAATCTTTATGAATTTTTCATTGCTGGTGCAAGTCATTCCTGTTAACTTGTTCCTGACATTTCTGTTTCCCATGTGTGTTGCTGGCAGAAGCTTAAAACCAAATGCAGAATGATTAGACACTTTTAATGTTAATGTTTCAATATTTTGCAAGCTTCTCAGTCAAACCTAGTGAAACTTACAGCAATCTCCAGGACATTCAAAAGGATAACAGTTAACTAGAATCAGTATTAAGTTTGTACTTGTGCAACTTTTCAGTGAGTAATCTTAAACAAAAGGTGGAAATCTTAGCTTTTGTCTCTAAGATCCTTTAAATATATAGGCGGTATATTACGTATTTAATTCTCTGCATTGCACAACATTGTGAAATAGCTTAACAGAAAAAATAAGTTCTCTGTACATGTGCTTCAAGCTCTAAGGCATCATGTATGTTTTTCCCAAAATTACTGAAAATAAAAGATTTCAGCTAATAGAAAGGAGGAGTTTTAGGTCCAATTACCACAATGAGATTTAATCTGATTATGTATGAGTTGATATTATATGTGAAGATGTTACGTTCTTTGTCTCCTGTAACCCTCCTCATGTTTAGGAACAGTAGAAGAAGAGTGAGATTGAGCATAAACAAGTAGACACTTGATAGCAATTTCACCTTTAACTTTTCGCCGTTCAGAGCTTTTAAGAGATTACTCTTAAAAGAATGATGTTACCTTGACAAAATAAAATAGCTCATTTAGCTTAGTGAGTAATAAACCTAATCTGAAAAATATGTTCTGATGTACGTTGTAAGTAAATTGCAGATAGCTGTGGTAGCTTACAGATAGAAAAATGATTCTACCAAATCAGGCCCACTTAACTTCAAATAAAAATTATGAATTGATTGTATAAGATTTTAGTAGGGGGAATAATACTGAAGTGGGTCAGTCTGAACCTTTCTTGAACCAGTGAAATTGTCTTTGTTTGGTATTTGCAATACTGTGAGGATTGAACGTTTAAAGAGGACGTCTTGGTGGTAGAAAAATATTAATGTGGAAAAAGTGTATCTCCATCTAACAGAGCCTCCTTCATGTCGTCTTCATAGTCTCTCCTATGATAGTCAATGCTCTATAGAAGATACTTGGTAAACTTAATTAAAACTGTCAGAAAAGGACCTCAGGGTCCTAATTGACAAGTGGCTGAATACGAGACAGCAGTGTGCCCAGGTGGCCAAGAAAGCCAATGGCATCCTGGCTTGGATTAGAAATAGTGTGACCAGCAGAAGCAGGGAGGTGAGTGTCCCCCTGTACTCAGCACTGGGGAGGCCACACCTGGAGTGCTGTGTCCAGTTCTGGGCACCTCAACACAAGAGAGACATCGAGGTGCTGGAGCGAGTGCAGAGGAGGCAACAAAGCTGGTGAAGGGCCTGGAGACTAAATCTGATGAAGGGTGATTGAAGGAGCTGGGGCTGTTCACTCTGAGGAAGAGGAGGCTGAGAGGAGACCTCATCACTCTCTGCAACTACTTGAAAGGACACTGTAGAGAGGTTGATGCTGGTCTCTTCTCCCAGGCAATTAGTGACAGAACAAAAGGGAATGGCTTCAAGCTCCAACAGGGTAGGTTTAGACTGGACATTAGGAAAGAATTTTTCACAGGAAGAGTGGTCAGACACTGGAATAGGCTGCCCAGGGAGGGGGCTGAGTCACCATCCCTGGACATGTGTAAGAGTCTTTTAGATGTGGTGTTGGGGGATATGGTGTGGGGGAGAACTTTGTAGAGTAGGGTAGATGGTTGGACTTGATGATCCCAGGGGTCTTTTCCAACCTGAATGATTCTGTGATTCTGTATTACTTGTGACATTTCTTTTAACATTAGAAGCAATCTAAAAATGTTCATGTAAATATCTGCTCTTCTCTGCAGTTCCTTGGTAGAGCTGTGCAGTCATGTGGGCTGATCTCTGCCCCTCTCAGGAGGTTGGCAGCACACGGTGAGGATTCCCAGTACAGCTGAGCTTATCTCACACTTCTCACCCAGTTAAACGTGCCCCTGAGATCTGCCTCCATTGCTTCGGGTGCTTCTCTTACTCCTTGGTGCCTCCCTGTAGCACACTAAACGAGTGGAAAAACACTCAGCAGCAAAATTGGTAGTTTTCTGCCTGGTATCATGGGGAAACAGCCAAAACAAGTGTCAGAAAAGCAGCGAGAAGAGCGACTTAATGTAACACCACCTTGTTGTTTCAATTCTGGCAAGAAACCGTAGAACAGAAGTAGATGTGACCTCTTTGAAAAGTTTGTTAGTAGTCTTGAAATAATTACTTGAGAGAAAATACATTTCAGGACTAGTGGAGGCTCAAAGACTGTCATGTCTGTTAGCTATAAGAAAGAAGAAAATCCTTCAGACATGTGTTCCTAAAGAATGCATCTTTTGGCTATTTAACCAGTTCTTAAGATGAAGCATGTAGCAGGATGTGATCTTACCCAGAAGAAATACTCTTTTTTTCCCTGTAAAAATCTGTTAAGTATTAAATGTTGTATTACCTCATCTCTAAGTAACCTAAAGTTTGGCATGTACATAGCTCTAGGCATAAATGGTTTTGGTTCAGTGAAATTCAGCCAGTGCCTTTGTTTCCCAATTCTGTTTTTTTCTAGAGGTTCTAACATTGTTCTGAGTACAGTTTTCCAACAGAATAGATACTTATGATACAATGGCCAGGGTTATTAAGAACTTACTTCCTTAAATATTTATGCAAGCTAATACTGAGCCACCCTTAAGTGCTTGTTAACATAGATTGCCTAATGATAAGTTATGAGTTTTTTACAGTATAGTTCTTTAAATCTAGAAGTCAAGGTACTTTGTTGCTTATGGTGCTCTGGAAATCTAAACCCAACAGTCCGTTAAATTGAATGTTTCAGCTTTAAATCATTTCAGAGCTACAGTCTGTACCTTCATTTTTCTGTGGATGTGAGTTCGTTGGAGAGAAAAAAGATAAAAGGAATATTTAAAACATTAAGTTTGGGGGGTTTTGCCCAGTTTTCAATAAAATATTCTTATTTTCAACCTGTAATTAACCATATAGTACAGAAATGAAATACTGAGGTGAGAATACTAAAATGTAACCATTTATTTTAGATCTAATTTGCAGCCACAGCAGAAAAACTCCTTTGTGATGTATAACTGCAGGGAAGGACATATTATTTAGTCCTATTGACTTAACACTAATTATTCCTTTCTAAACATTTTCGTTTTAATTTTACCTAGACAATAAATTCAAGTTTAATTATTTACTGAGAGCCCTATCAAAGTAATTAAACGCAAATATGTCTGGTCAGTGAGGAACTGTTTGAGCTTATGACTCAAAATACGATCTCCCACAACCTCTCTGGATTAGCAAAACATCTTATTCATTCTGTGCTGTATCACTGCACACCACAGTTAGGTTCTATCTGTGAGGACTGATTCCTTGCTTGTGTTTGTAGATGCTGGTGTCCACAGACACACTGATTTACCCTTTTTATCCTAAATGCTGAATTCTCTATTCTACCATGTGTAAGAGCATCATCATTCAATCCTTTCACTGTCAGCTGTGCGTGCTAGAACCTTTATTTCTTCTGAGTGATGCAGCGTGTACTATGAAAAGATCATTTGTGGTTTTTTTCTCCTCCTAGTGTAGTTACTTTCCCTGAACAGCATAAGCTAAGCTGCCAAAAAAGCACTTGTTAGCATAGCGACATCCACAGTGGGGGTTTACTGACGTCACTGGGCTTGGAAAAGATGCCTTTTTCTTTTCAAATGCCTCTGCCTGGCTTTGTTAAATCACAGTCCTCACGTCTGTCTGATACTTAATTACATGCCCTCCTCTCCCCCCAACCCTTTCAGAATTATTTATTTATATAAACCAGCAGAAAATAGTGCTGTTTGTGTATTACATGTCCCATATGTATTACACACATTTGGTTGTAGAGTTGTAGAAATCTATAAATGCAGTATATGCTAAATGATGTATTCAATGCTCCCTCTCTTTGTCTCTCCCTCCCCCTTCCTAGAGTACCTTGCAGATCTTGTTGAATATCTCCTTGAGAGCCAGATATAAATACAGAGCAAAATATAGCTACAGATTTATGTCTCTTAGGTTTCCCTCTTAGTTTCTGATAACTCTTTCCCATGGGGATGCTTCGCTATGGAAAGAGATCTCTTGCTCTCACCGAGTTGATGCACAAAGTTAAAGGAGAGCCCAGCAGTCTGTCTGGATGTCAGTCATTCAACATCTACACCGTCGCAAAGAACGTCAAATACAACGCTTGGCTCTGCTGAGTATAACCATAGCAACCAGCCAGAGTGCATGCAAAAGCAATCCTGTGATTTGGGGGTTTCTTATTTTTTAATTAAGATCTACAGTGGCAACTAATAGGGCAGTGTAAAATTGGACACTGTGCCAAGGCTTTGCCACCTATCTGATCCTGAGAGATGCCACTTGCCCTCTGCACCACAGATTTTTCCATCTGTAAAATGGCAACTGCTTCCCTGCTGTAAAGGACCTTGAGAAAGATTGATACAAAGTGCTATATAAGGGGGTAGGGGGTACTATTAAGACACATTGCCAAATTAATGCCCATGTTTAGGATTATGTGCGAGGTGGTCCTTACGTTTAGCTGTGAACTCTTGAACACTGCCTGAAAACTGAAATTTTACCACCCTTTCTTGATAATAGTGGGACATGGAGTTCTTCATTTTCGTCTCCTGCTCGGGGAATTCCTTTAGTTTGTGGTAGAACACTGGGTAGTACAGTTTGGAGGTGGGGAAGAGGAGGAGGTGATACAGGTTTTTTACATAACCTTGAGAAGGAACCTAGGCAGAAATGTTTGGTCCTGGGAACAGTATAAAGTCCTGGTGAGGGAAAAAAAACAAAACAAAACAAAAATCTCACATTAATATTGCAGTAGAAGTTTAGCATAGCATTTCTTTGCTGATACTTGGAAATTATAGAAAAGATGACGTAAGTATAGCAGTTCCACCACTTTTGTCCTCCCACACAAAAGTCTACAGAAAAACAGGTTCTACATCGAGATTCTTTCCTCTAAAAGTTATGGTTGGCAGAACCATAAACATCAGGTTCATCTAACCTCTGCTCTTAATAGTGATGGATGAGGAAAAAAACCAGTGTGTTTGGCTGAATGCATCAGCATTATTTTTAAGGAGGTGGTGAGGTTAGATTAATGGCAGGAACCTTTCCATTTGCAGGAGGTTTGACGTGTGTGTACGCTTTCACGTCAGCAGCTCAGGAATAATCACTGGAAGAAAAGGACTATTTTGAGCTACTTATATTAATAGAGTGAATTTTGGAGGACTTTTATAACATTCTGAAGTATCAAGCAGAGACTGGGATCGTCACAGCTATGTCAAGATGAGGCACAGGGAAAAAAAAAACCAATCACACCCCTTGTTAACATGCAAAGTGCATGATCATTTCATGTACAGCATGAAGAGGACAGTGGTGTCTTGCTGTTTCTGACTGATACGTTTGGAACAGTGTATGTATCGAGGCAGGAGCCTCTTGATTCCTTTCCCATCATGGAGAATTCATAGCAGGAGTAGGATGGTACGTGGGGGGTGCACTTAAAATTAAACATCCAATATTATCAGCAGTGAGTAGTATTGAATAAGGATCTTACTTCCTAAAGCATAAGCTCTCTCCTTCCTTTTTTCCTCCTGTACCAAAAAAACGTTGATCAGAATATTTTAGGAGTTGGGTTTGTTTGTGGTGGTTTTATTTTTCTAGTAAACTAAAAAAAAATTGTCACTATCTGAGCTGGTTGTTCATTTCGTGTCCCAGTATGGGAAAAGATATGGCTTCTTGACATTTTGAAAACTTAAAAAAGATAGTTGATAGAACTGCATCCATTGAGTACTTGTGTTGCTTGAGTACTGTAAAGCAGTAACTCCTCTAAAAATATAATTATTTTTGTGGTATAGTTCCTTAAGTCAGCAGCTATTTTCCCCCTTGAAATTAAGGAAGCCACAGTTATTTTCCACAAAACGTACGCCGGCCAAAGTGATAGCATACCAGAGAAACCTAACTGGGGCCAGTGACCACGAAAAGTTGTTTGCTTAAAGAAAGCAAAGGAGCTCATTAAATGTTAAATTCAGCAGTATTGTGAATCACGAGCTGGTCAGCAATGTAATCTGCTAACATTTTTAAAGACAGCTTTAAAAGTGGTCTGAATTTCAGGCTGTTGACATCTGGAAGCTGTAGTTCATGGACAACCCCTGTGTATTTTTACTGTTTCAATGTCTAGTCCTCCAGGAACTGAACACACACTTTTTCAGACTCTGGCTTTATTTGCTCTTGTATGCAATTTTTCTGGGGCGTAAACTGGAATTCAGCTTAAAAAAAAAAAAAATCCCCATGTTATTAAACACCTTTAAAAAAGCAAAGAAATAGAAAAGCATGGAAAGATCATTCACGCTTCCCAACTAAAAAAACCTGAACCCAACCAGACAATAAAAAACCAAACCACTAACAAAACACCACCACCCCCACTCCAAAACAAACAAGAAAACCCCAAAACAAATCTGTCATTCATTCTTATGAAAATGCATCCTGGATTTTTCTCCTCAAGGTAAAACATCTGTAAAATATCTGGTCAGGGATTCACTGAAATAACCCCAATAAGCACTAATAGATTGACTTTTCTTTTTTTACTATTATTTTTTAATGAGTGTTTTGTTGCTATTATAGCTTGTTGTATATTCTTTTCCAGAGTAGAGAAGTTAACCACTGAAAATACACCACCTCGAGAGGTAAATAATATTTCAAACCATCGGGTGCTAATTAAGCCAGAGGCACAAAATAACCAGAAAAACAAAGAGGTGAACAGAAACGAGGAGAAGAAAGCTTTGGAAGCTGAAAAATACGGATTCCAGAAAGTTGGGCAAGATAAACCATTAACGAAAATTAACAGCGTAAAGTTAAATCCCTTGGGATCCGAATACAGGACTTTACCCATAACCACCATTCAGGCTGGACACTTCAGACCAGTGCATGTAAATGGATCCGAGACCAAAGCTGTGGGGGTTGTCCTGGCAGAGGCTGGAGATGGGGGTCAGCACAATGCAGTTCAGTCACATATGGAGTCTGAACGAGTTATGCAGAGAACTAATTCAATGCTGCAGTTGGAACAGTGGATTAAAATACAAAGGGGAAAAGGACAAGAAGAGGAAACAAGAGGGTAAGTACTTTATATTTATTTATTTATTTATTTATTGTTTTGCTAAACATTCTAGCAAATAACACTTAGACTTGTATCCTGCTTAGATTCTTTAGGTTTTGGTCTATATTGCATAAAAACATAATTCATTGCTGTCTGTAGGACGTGCCTGGATGACTGCTCAGAACAGATTCATAAAAGTTTCTCTTTTATTAACATTTGAGTGACTATTAATAAATTAAATTATATTTATAATTTAATAAATAAAAATGGCAAGAAACTCTTTTTAGGTGATAGAAATTTCTCTATCCTAGCAGAGAGAAGGTGTCATCAATCATAAGAATTATTTTTCCTCTTAAAATCTGTTCCTGAAATTGCCCTGTCTTCTATGTTTTTGTTCACAAATTCTTGTAATAATATTTTATTTAAAATACTTCCAAAATATTCCAGAGAGCTTTTCAACTTAGAATAATCTTTAATTTAAGAGAGAAAGAAGCTTTACCTAAGACATAGAAATCTAACTAACTTAATGTTTAAAGCTTCTCATGAAATTAAACATCTCCCAGTTCTAATATTGAGTTCCAGTGCTTATACATGAAGCTTTAAAATTGTGTTTGAATAATATTGAATCTTGTGTCAATAGCAATTTTTCTGTCTGACAGAAGTGTAGGGGCATTGCTTCCAGGCTGGGTTGGAGATAAGAGGCTCTAGCAGTAAAATATAAAAGTTTTTAATATTACATCAGATAGGAAGTAGTGGAGATACTATCACAAGAGATACTTTGGAGAGTTGGAAATCAGGGAGTTTGCCTACAGATGGATGGCAGAGCAGAGATTGAGGCAGGACCAAATCCAGAAAATGTTGTCCACAAATTTCAAAATACGGAGTTTGGGGGCTATTTAGATTTTGCAAAAATTTGAACAATTTCCATTACTTTGACTTACACTTGCCAAAATCGGTTAAACGTTTCCTCATTGCTTTTAGTCCTTCATTAAACAGAATTAGGAATTGTTAATGTGTTTTTTCATGAAGTACTCAATGTAAGAAGTTTGATCAAGTTTGAGCTTGAAGTACAGAGAGCAACTTGCAGGCTCTGACATTTATTTTATTATGCATGCTTGCGTAATGAGAACGGCAAATGCTCTTTGATGTAATTAGGTTTTTAAAATTGGACTGTGAAACTTGCAACCAAAGAGGAAAATTTGAATAGCTGTGCCATTTTTCAGTTGGGAACAAGGATTTAAACCCTAAACCCGATTTCATTATGGGAATCAAATAGAGGGAAGTACTGTTAACAATATGTTACTAATTAGCAATATTTTATTCTTGACTATAGGAGCCACTTGTTGCTTAAAATAAAGGTGGCACTGATAGCACAAACTTGCTTTGAACTGCAGTTCTACATAAAGGCAGCAAACTGACATAGAATTGGCCTTGAGCAACCTTTTTCCTTTGCGTGGAAGTGGCCTTGAATAATGATCCAAATTTCTAATCTATAGTGAAGTCTCTATAATACGGTTTCATTTACATTTTTAATTTTATTTTTGTTCAGATTGCCAGTTGCTGGCTGGAAGCAGAAATCTAAGTAGAATTGGAAGTTGGTGAATGAGAGTAGAAAGAAGCTCCAGTTTATGTTAAAGCTTAAGGTTGGGGTGAGTGGCTAGTAAGGCTGATGGTAGTAAGATCTGTTCAACTCATAACTTGAATTTTTGACAAAAGTAGTCTTCACTTAATTGGGAATAGCTGCTGACTTCTAACAAAGATGCTTTCCATTGCATTTATCTCTATAATGTGTTAGGGAAATCATGGAGGATGAAACCAAGTATCTCTGTGTCAGACTGGGGAAATAAAAAAAAAAAAAGAACTTTAAGAATACTAAAATAGTTTATATATTATATTATATATTTATTTATTTATTTATTCATATATATATATATAAAATAGGAGCTGGTAGCTGTCCTCAGCATGCAATTAAAAGGATTCACTGTAAAATTACTAATTTTTTTAGAGGAACACGCTGGCCCCTTACTAGTTTGGTGTCCTCAGAAATCAATGAGAATGATATCATTCATTCTTGATGCTGTTATCTGCCATTTCTGTGGATCTACACACCTAGTTTTGCAGAAGCCATGTGAATAAAGACAACTGATGCCTTGTGGAAGACAAACCAGTTTATAAACCAAAAATGAATGTTTTTTAAATAAAACAATAAAGTCATCCCACTTCAGTATCCCTTTAATTTTGCACAAGTCAATTATGAGAAAATATTTTTACCAGAAGTGGTTCACTTGAGTGATCTTTCTCAAGTGTGAAAAAGCACAGATGGGTTGCATGGTGCTAAGTGAGGTTTTTTGTTGCTGCTAACCTAGGGTGTGAGCTTCTGTCTCCCTGCCTTAGAATCATAGAATCATCTAGGTTGGAAGGCACCTTCAAGATCATCTAGTCCAACCATCAACCCAACTCTGACAAAAAAACCATCACTAAACCATGTCCCCCAGCACCATGTCAACCCATCTCTTGAACACCTCCAGGGATGGTGCCTCAAACACTTCCCTGGGCAGCCCATTCCAAGGCTTGATAACCCTTTCAGTGTAAAAATTCTTCCTAATACCCAACCTGAAGCTCCCTTGGGTCAACTTGAGGCCGTTTCCTATTGTCCTGTTGCCTGTGACTTGGGAGAAGAGACCGACCCCTGCCTCTCTACAGCCTCCTTTCTGGGAGTTGTAGAGAGCAAGAAGGTCTCCCCTCAGCCCCCTTTTCTCCAGTCTGAACACCCCCAGCTCCCTCAGCCTCTCCTCATAAGACTTTGTGCTCCAGATCCCTCAACATCCTTGACTATATAAGCCTCATTCCAAATAATAAATGCCTGCTGTTCACAGCCACCCTTTGCTTGATCACCATGCATTCTGGGCCAAGCTGGTATTTCTATTATTTAGGATTAAGGACTATATGTGTTTTGATTTTATCAAACAATGTAAAATGAGGCATAATATCGAGGCAGTTGGGCTTTTTCCAGTTTTTATGGTTGACAGATAGAAAATGGATATATTGTCTTCCTAAATGTTCTAGAATATAATTGGATGCAGGCTTCAAATTGCTATCTTTACGTGTTAAGAACTTCAGGCAGCCATTCTTCAAGTTGTCTGGAATATTTAAAGGAACCAACAGGATTATAATACCCATTTAATTAGTAAAATGGGAGAGGACCTTCAATGAGAGATGTATCCAATGTTACTGGATATCTTCATGAAAATATCAGGCTTTGCCATATCTGTTTGTGAATAATATTTTGGAAGTTAAAAATTGAACCCAGAAGTGTCTTTGTTGGTTGGCTTATTTAAATGCAGAGATGGAGATAAGCCCTTATCATTAATGATATATTATATGAAGAAATTTAGAGACATCTAGGCAGATTTTGCAGCAACAGAATAGGATTTAGAATCCATATTCTTCTTTTGAATTTTTGTTTGTTTGTGAAAATAGAAAACTGTCCAATCTACAAAAGGGAGGTAATACTTCTTTAATTCTTGGAAAGCTTGAGAAACTACAGACTTTAAATGTAAAGCTGTTTATGGCTGTTTTCATCTCCAAAATGTTACGGGTGATCATAAATACACAGTTTAACTCTTTTCTGTGAAAATTTCCTTGATAATTATTTTATAAGGATCTAACATTTGTAACATTGGTTTACCTTGCCATTTGCCCTACATTGTTTCTTTTTTTTTTTTTTTTTTGGTGGCACCACTGTCAGAAGCTGGTGCCTTGTGGTTGTGGAGCTTCAGTTTGAATTAGTCTTAACTGGGATGTCTCTAGGAGGTGCTGCCCTCTGATGACTGAATCGTGACCAATTTGAGATCAGTTTTGTGGTCTCTGGCAAACATCTCGTAGATGTGATCAGTAGCAGAAAGGCTTTAAGAGATGCTCATCTGAATTTTAGATAAGGGTTGAATGAATCAATATTTATGACCTAGATTTTGTCCTCTGAAAAAAAACAACCAACCCACAAAATGCTTTGTCATACTTAGGCATGCATTGATACTCACTATGGAGAATTTTGTATTTCAACTAATGCTGAAAGTTGCTAATTAACTGCAGCAGTCCAGAATTTTAATGTGACAACAAATGAAAGAATAAGCCTTTGAATTCATATCTGAGTTGCAAAAGCAATAAAATACTGTTATCAAGCAAAGAAATATTTTTGGTATTTGTTTCACTTGAGTAGCTGATATGGAATGGCTTATCGTTAACAACTGCAAAATATAATTTCATTGGAAAATTATTGTTGTTTTTCCGTGGTCATGGTTAAAAATTCATAATTTTTTTAATGTCCATATAATTGCTCAAGATTTTCTTAGGGGAAACAAGATTATTTTTTTTTTCCACTTTGGAAAAAAAGAACATTTAAGGTGGGCTTATATGGAAATGGTATAGAATTTCTAAGCTTTCAAATCTATATGTCCAGCATACAGACAAATTACAAGAGTTTTTCTAAAATTGAGAGTACTAGACTGTTAAACTGGTAAAATGATGAGGTAGGAATTATATAATCAAGCAGTTAATCAGGGAGAGGATCCAGTTTTGGCTCATACAGTGCATTCAATCACTGTTGTTGATTCTTGAATCGTCGTCTTGATTTTCTTGCAATGACGTTCGCAGTATTAAAAAAAAAAAAAATTATAAAGAGCAAGCCAGCGAGGCAAAGCTAGCCAATAATGAAAAACTTTATATTGCTGTAATATTACTGCTCGTCACTAACAGTAAGGAAATTTTTGTTTCAAGTGTCATCTCCTATCAGACCTTACCGAGAAACATGCCGAGCCATCGAGCTCAAGTGTTACCCCGGTACCCTGAAGGGTACAGAACCCTGCCGAGGAACAGCAAAGCGCGGCCAGAGAGCCTCTGCGGCCCAGCGCCATCGGCCTACGACAGAGGCCTAGCGCCCGGCCCCGCTGAGGAAAAACGCAGGTCCATGCGCGACGACACAATGTGGCAGCTCTACGAGTGGCAGCAACGTCAGTTTTACAACAAACAGACGACTCTCCCCAGACACGGTACTTTAAGTAGCCCCAAAACTATGATTAATCTTTCCGATCAGACGATGCATTCGATTCCCACCTCCCCTTCTCACGGTTCGATCGCTGGTTTCCAAGGGTATTCTCCTCAGCGGACCTACAGATCAGAGGTGTCTTCACCGGTGCAAAGGGGAGATGTAACTATAGATCGCAGACACAGATCTCATCATACTAAGGTAAAACACTAATTTTAATAGGTAAAAATCTTACGAAAAGCATTTAAAAATGTAAAGGTTGTAAAAAGATATTTGTCTTAATATCACTGTCTGTGATATTGGGTTTCTTTAAAGGAAAGAAGTCAATAGGCAAGTTATTCAGGTTGTTGTATGAACAAAGATCTTTCTCCCTTCTAGCCTTTTTAGCTGTAACTCTTAAGAGGACTGAAAAATTCCACTTGCTGTTTTCTGTTCTTCAGGACCTTCAGTCACAATTTGGATGCCTCACGTTCCAGCAGAAAGCTGAGTGTAGTAGTTTCTTTTGATGCCTTCAAGTTATTAGGGAGATCCCTAAGGAAAGGCAGGCTCTATTCATGCCTGACTTGTGTAACTCCACTAGTCTTCATCAGTGAAAGGCAGAGACGAAGAATTACCTGGATGTTGTATATTGCTCTGCTATATCCTTCGTGCCCGTGTTATGCCTGTTTTAGTAGGTTGGACATGAAAGTTAGTCTTTTAAGTTGAATGTAAATCCAGAGTTCTTAGAAAATGCTCCTGAAACTTTTTTGCTAACTCTTTCTCTCAGGTGTCTTTATGTCTCTTGATGCAGGAAAAAATATTTAACTGCATCTTAAAGCAGCTTGAAAGTCTTGCAGTTGTTTACTAAGTCTTCTTTTTGTGAAGCTCTTAGGACCTCATCAACAAAGGAGTCGTTTTGTTTTGCCATCCTTTGTCCCAGTTGCACTGGAAACTTAGTGCTTCTCACCAATCTGACAAATGCCACTAGGGACAAAGCTTGTGCTGGCTTGTCCTTTCAGCCTTATTTTGCTTTCTCAGATTTTTTTCCTTGTGGAACATTTTGTGCTAGTATTTCATTTCATATTTAGCATCTTTTAAGTGAGATTCTTATTTACCTTGGTTTTTTCATTCTGTTTGGTTCGTGGGGTTTTTTTTTAGTTACTCTTTTTAGTAGCTCATTCCATTAACTTAGAAACACAAACCTCTTTTTTAAGAGGTGGGTAATTAGAAGACTGACGGAAATCAGCAGGGTAAATGTAATAGTTAGACTCCATCTATGTAGACATCATAGGTCTTTAAACAGCTTTCAGTGATGGATGAAAACCAAAAATTGTTGTTGTTTACATGAGCTGTGATTAGGGCAACAGCTGCGGGGGAGGACTGTTAATTAAATGAATAATGAAGGCTGGGTTATTTCTAGAAGTTAGAGGTAGCCTGCTCAAGTGTCCTAGATGGTAGATCAGCAGGGAGCATGAATGGCCAAAGCTGGCACAAATGATAGCAAATTTTCCATGAGCATGAAGTTGGCTGGCCTTTTTTTTTAGCATTTAATTGTTGTTGAGTTTTTAGATGACTATGGATCATCCTGTGCTATTTTGTTTTTGTACAGCATGTCTATGTGCCCGACAGAAGGTCAATGCCAGCAGGTCTGAGTTTACAGCCTGTTACTCCTCAGAGCCTCCAAGGCAAAACAGTGAGTTGGATTTTTATTTGGTACATCAGTTTTTTCTCAAGAATAATTCTTTAAGTGTCAAGAGGCAATGCTGAAGCCTTACTCTATTCAAAGCTTGCATTAAATGTAGCCTTTATTTTAATTACCAGGGACTTTTAAAGCAAATAAAGTAGTACTCTGTGGTTATATTAAATTCTGAGAATATTATATAACTACAGACTCCAGATTTTCTTTGAGAAATACAGATTTATTTATGATTTTAGTCATCTTTGATTTATTACAGAAATTGCTGGGAGAAGGCAGAATACATCACAGAATGTTTATTTCTCCATTAAATGTTTAGAAAATCATACTAATAAACTTTACTTTTTTTGGAAAGCTTAAGGATGTAAAAATGCATTTGGTAAAATGATAGTCTTTCTGCCATCTCCCATTTTTCTGTGATAAGAGTTGAAAATTTTTCTTGAAGGTTTTGCATCCAAGTAATACTGGGAAATACCGTCCACCTTCCTGATTGAAACATGACTCAGCCAAGAGCTAAGAAATTGTCCTAAATTTATTCTGTTTATTTGCCAGTTTTTGTGTCCTTTCCATAATCTTTCTCTGTCCACCTGAAATTCCTGTTTGAGGCAGTCAAGAGTTGAGAACAGAGACTTTGAATCGGACTGTGGGCAACATCTCCCCAGTCTGTCCTTCTACTGTGCTCGGCCCCTGTTTCTTGCACTTCTCAGCATGAACCCCTTCAGCAACTTACGGGTTGGACTTTGGCAGCCAGCACCTTATCTTCTGCAGACATTTCTTTGGGTTCATGGCCCCATCAGCTCTCCTGGGCTCTGCTACTGGAGCTGGGCCCACAAGTGGGGGTAGGGGGGCAAGGAGGTCCAAGCTTCTGCCTGTAGAAACCACAAGTCCTGCCCACAGGGCGTTTGTCGCGGGGCCCAGAGGAGGAAACCCGTAGGTAGCTCTTTAAACAAAATTCTGTGTTGTGGTTGTAGCAAGAGTCCCAAGAGCTGTCTCTAAAGGACAGCACTTACAGCAGTGTCAAAAATGTTTGCAACGTTAGGAGTGTCTCGAGAGAAGTAGGAATTACTGTTTGATGGGCTCCTCTATGGAAAAATGTTTGCTTGCAAACGTTGGATTGAAGGGCCATTAAACAGTTTATTCCTAATGCACTAAAATTGGGCTTTTGCAGAACATACTGAGAAGAGTTTTGGTCTTAAAAAAAGTGATTTACTGTTCCTTTTGTTTGAAGATGCTACTTTAAATTCTCGCATTTCTAAAAATCAGTTTTCTTCTGCTTTGAAATTATGTTAATTTTCAGTCTGAAAGCATTAGCACTGATTTTTGGAGAGAACTTGAACATGTCTTGTATAACAGTCTGGATTTTTATGCTTACTTTCTCAAATTGAGTATTTTAAATCCAGGTATTGAAAGAGTACTATAAGTGGAAGATTGGCCATAAGACAATTTGGCTTTTGTGTTGGTTTTCCCTCAAAGCAAATGGTTTTGACAACTGAAGCTGTGTGGAAATCCCTTGCTCCCTCTTGTGGGCTACTTTGGTATCATCTCAAAACGGTGCCATTGCCAGGCTTGTTTTCAGAGATTTTTCTTCTTTATTCTAAGAAACTGGTATTCATTTTTCCATAACTTAATATTTGGTTCTCAGGAGCTTTTTTTCTTTAATTCTTTGCTTTGGGAAAATTCTTTGTCTGTGGGAGAGAGCAAGCGGGGTTTTAGGGTAGAGGGTTTTTTTGGGCTTGGTAGGGATTTTTAACTCCCAGAACTGGTGAGAAGAGCAAAATGCTGGATGACTATTTAGCCTCTTATAACACTGACTTCTGGAGAAGTGTAAGAAACAGAAGCAAATAAGAACATGACACACATACTTGTGATGTGACGTGTTTTGTTTTCTTTGAAGCATTGCTAATAGAAGTGGTTCCCATGAATGGTTCAGCTAGAGTTTCCCAAACTGACCTAAACTCATCTGTGTGGAATTACCTGACAAATACCCATTTGTGTGTGACTGTATTTCCATTATATATATATATATATTCTTGGCTTTTAAATGCTATACTTCATCCCTTCCTAAGGCTGCACTTTACATCTTAGTCATAAAAGCAAAGCAATAAATGACCTGGTAGCCTCAGACCTGTGGAAGGTGGGATGGAAAATTATTTTTATCATGCTTGTGCAGTTTTTATTTTGTGAAAGGTGATTGTTTCTGATGTAGGTCAGTTATTGCGGGGTTTTTATTTACTCTGAATTTTGACACATCTATTTGAAGAATTACTTTAGAAACTAAATTCTCTTGAGGGATTTTGTTGGGTTTTTTTTATTCTTTCACCGAGCTCAGTTGTCTGTCCATGTACAGATTATGATATACTATGAGCTGGAGTTATCTCCCCCTTCAGTTAAAATCAGTATTATCAATTTGATATGCATATCAGAAAAAAATTGGGGGATCTAGCCTTTCTCCTGTAATATCTTCACTTTTTTTTATTTTATTTAACCATTAATTATATATTTGAAAGTGGTCGATTTTGGGGGGGGGGGAGAAATGGTGTTATCTTCTATTGTATCGCTATAAAAAGTTTTTGTAAGAAAGATATTAAAAACCCCTTATTTTAATTCAGTGTTGTTTAGGATACCAATTAACCTTTTTTTCTACTCTTTGGCTTCTCACACTGCACTCCTTCAGCCAGAGGAGCTCACGCTGCTGCTCATAAAGCTGAGACGGCAGCAAGCTGAACTGAGTAGTATCCGGGAACACACACTAGCACAGCTCATGCAACTAAAACTTGAGGCCAGCAGCCCAAAGGTCAGCTATAAAGCAACGTGTGTGTCGTGTGTACCATCCTCACTAACCTCCAGTCATTCATTAATCAAAGTTGATGTTGTACCATTAGAGCAAAATTCTCTGACTCCTGCCGGAGCAGAATAGAGTAAGCTCGGTTCTTTGTGTGTGCCATGTTCTGCTATTAACCCTTTTGAGGCTTTACTCATAGCTTGTTGATATTAGCCGAGTCAAAAGTACGTAGGGATATTTTAAAATCTGTTGTAGTGAAGTTTAAAGTTTTTAACCTATTGGTGTTACAGACAAAATTATTAGTGATAGATCATGAGGTTAATTTATTGTTTATACTGCCTCGTATCAGATACGGTCTTATTTGTAATCTGTGTATGAAAATCAGGACATATTTAAAACACAGATTTATCAAAGGCTTTATAGTTACCTGTGTAGTAGACATTTACATGAGCTTACTGTGTTTTGTATGTAAACCAAAATGTAGTGTAGTAGTTTGTGGTCTAATTCATGGCAAAGTTTCATCACTTCTCTTTTGGGATGAAAATTTGTTAATAGTTCACCAGAAAAACCCAGATAGAAGCAGCGTTATATTTCTGCATAAAACAGAAAGATTGCTGTCTAGTTCACATCTTTTAAAGCTCTTCTCATGCATTCTGCACCTTCTGTCCCTTTCCTTTTTCCTCCTGACTGCTGCCTGCTAGACTGAGATTCTTTCACATCACCTTCAAAGGAATGCCATATATTTGGATCATCAGGTGGGATTTGCAATTTTCTTGTGTGTTTATATTTCTTAATGCTTTCTGCCTGCTCCTATCAAGCTGGAAATATTTGGGGAAATGGATTTTCAGAGCTTTTTATGGAGTTGGATATTTAAAATACAACCTTTTTAGGTAGCGTAGAATATCTTAATCAATTACAAATTTTACCATCTTTAACCAAAGTTGTAATATGGTTCCAATCTCATATGACACAAACGCAATTTATAGAAAATCAGTACTGCTGATAATTTTAGGTTTCCAAATTAAGAAGAATTAGATGTTTCTATAGGAAATTAAATGAAAGGGAAGTCAAACATGAAAAAAGGTTTTAAACAAATAATAGCATGGCTCATTACTTTTTCTCCTTTTACTCAGTTATTTTTTAAAGATTTATATAACCGTAGGGTTTTACTTCTTTACAATTCCTGATAACTTACAGGGTGAGGGTACAGTTCTGTCTTCACTAATATAATTGGTTGCCAAGTGAAGAATTATCTCTCTTTATGGTTTTATTCTGCGATCAAATGGGACTTCTGAACAAGTGGTGTGAGAATTTTTTAAATGAGGAATTTTTGCTAGCACTTATATAAGACAGCCCAAAGTGCCTAGAAGAAATATAAGCAGCTAAGTGTCTGTTGGTTAAAAATATAAAAATTGCTAGAGCTTTTTCTAATATTCTTTCTTTTAATGAATTTTTTCAGCCTTAAACTTAAAACCAACTCATCTTAGAACTTGTACGTCCTACGTGCTCCTGTGGTAGGATTTCAATGAGTTACTAAAAACCACACATGCACATGGAGACCTACACACACAGGCTTGGTTTACCCAGGGATTTTATTTTCTTCTTATCTCCTGGAAACAAGGTGTAAATTGTGACCAATTCAGTTAGATGGCAATGCACTCCTACACATCTCTCTCTTGGCTTAAGGGGCTGCAGGAGGTCCAGAACAGTAGTGGAAAAACTGCTTGCTAAATTAGGCCAAAATATTTCATCCAACTCAAATATTTCCAGTTGATGTTTTGGAATAAGGGAATAATTCTGTCTTCAACAGCGTAATTCATTGACAAGAAAGGACAACTGTCTGTGTAAAACATAAAACTATGTACCATGCTGTTACTTAGATTAGCCAAGCTTGTCAGTATAATAGAATCATGGAATGGGTTGGGTTGGAAATGACCTTGAAGATCATTGAGTTCCAACCCCCCTGCCCTGGGCAGGGACACCTCCCACCAGAGCAGGTTGATCCAAGCCCCATCCAGCCTGGCCTGGAACCCCTCCAGGGATGGGGCAGCCACAGCTTCCCTGGACAGCCTGTTCCAGTGCCTCCCCACCCTCACAGAAAAGAATTTCTTTCTAGTATCTCATCTAAATCTGCCCCCTTAAGTTTAAAACCATTACCCCTTGTTCTGTCACTACACTCCTTGATAAAGAGCCCCTCCCCAGCTCTCCTGTAGCTCCCTTCAGGTACTGGAAGAGCATTATAAGGTCTTCCCGGAGCCTTCTCTTCTCCAGGCTAATAAATAATAATAATATAATCTCTATAGACAGAATTAAACAGAGAGAATTGCCTATGTATAATATGCAAAGTGGTAAAAAGGATTTCCTTTTTACTTGCATCAGATAAAATTTAGAAATGTGATGTGATAAATCTTGTAAATGTGCCATAATTACCCCTACCAGAGATGCAAGAAATCACTGTACTTCTTACAGTGATAAATCCTTATCAAGTCTGAAATATATTACCTTAATCACAAAATCATGGAAGAGCAGGTTGGAATACTTGTCCTGGTTTCTCATCAGTTTTTCTTTTTTCCCCTTGTTTTAATAATACTGCCACATGCCTGTATGTAATAAATCCCCCTGACAGTCTTTTTGCTTTGAGTACAACTGCTTCTAAGGGTGGTATTGCACATCTTTTTCTTGTTTTGTCCATTATCAGTTTTCCTTCGTGTTGGGAAGAAAAAGAAAATCAGTTTCTTTTAGTCTAATTGAGGTTTTTTCTCCTCATTACCCACATCTGTAACCAGCTTGCATAATCACTTGCCCTCTTTGAATTTTAAATGTCCAATGAACTTAAATTAGGTATTTCCACTTGTATTTATTTAATCTCTGAAAATAGTGTCAAAACCTGCCTTGCCTACAGCATGTGGTAGGGCTCCCGTCCTGTTATCTTCAATTCTCACCTTTTTGGTCACAAAGAATTCAGTACCGTCCATAACAGTAATTATGAAGTTTGTAGCAAGGTTGTACAGGTGAATTTTCAGGCAGACTAAGGTTCATACGTAGGGAGGGTCACTTTTATGCTGTTACTGGAAGTTGTTGGATATTGGTTTGGTGGCTTTCTTATCAAGACACAAAAATATCCCCTAGACTTTTTAAAGTCATGCTTCGTTTTTGTACTGCTGCTTCCTTTTGAGATGCTCAGAAATTCTCATGTTATGATTTTTGATGTTTATGTATTAGACTTCCAGAATTTTTGTTGTTGTTGTTGGAGTTCAGAGGTAGAGAAAAAAGATGGAAGAGACGGATAGGGATCTATCCAGCCATATGATTTTTTTTGACATCTTATGGCCAAAAGAATGATTGTCAGGCAAGAAGTAGTTCTTTGGACATAGCTCACAAGCCTCAGGAATGATGATTGGTTTGGTCAGGTCCTACTGCTGCTGCTTTTACCTCCAGGAAGCTGGAGAGGAAGTGGATGGAGCTGCCCATCTGAGCTCAGTCTTTTGTCGCCCATAAGATACGGTCTTACCTCATGAGTGCAGTCAGCTCTCTGGTAGGGAGCTACTGTTCCAGCTGATCACTGCCCCCAGGACAGCACATACTGAACACAGCACATCTGTGTTGGGTGTTATCAAACACAGAGTTTAGGAAAAAAGATTAAAATGTCAATAGTTTAAAACACAGAATACCCATTCAGATGCTCGCTCATAAATAACGTTGCTGTTCATATAGATCGTAGCATATAGCAAAATGGCTTTTTTCATTGTTTCCAACTGGAAAATGTTTTTATATATTACATCAGCAAAGATGAAGCATCACTTCTGGGGTGAAAGAATTACTTACTAGAAGTAGAAAACGATAAATCTAACGCTGGTGGATTTCAGTTGGTTTTACTGCTGTGCTGCTGTGTGGCATCAGCAACTCCCACATCAGTTTGCTTATGAAAATCTTAATTGTCATTTTTATGACTTCTTCAGCTGGAGAGACTCTATGAGTATAATACTGTTGGTGTTTACATAGGACCTAAAAGGTGTCTTTTACCATGCAAGATTTAATTTTTTTCCAAAGTGAGACAAAATCAAGGCTTATGTCCGTTACAAACAAGCAAATATTTTTCCTCGAGCTATCAATTCGATGTTGATAGTGCCCAGCTTTAATTTGGGAGTGTAGCCTCATGGTAATGCTTTGAGAACACAAAATAGGCATCCTCTTCACCCTTCGGAGTGTTGGACTTGCCATTGTGCCCCCCGTAGCTCTGCTTTACTTTCCCAGTTCTTCAGTCCTCATTTAGCTACATCAGCTGTAGTTACCAGGAGGTTTGTGATGGATTCATATACCCTCAAGAATTTAACTTCTCAATAGTTAAATGTCTGTCAGAAACACTGATTTCCTAAAGAGAGGAAAAAAAAAACCCTTACTATTTTCACTGCTAAAAAGGCTCTTTAGTTGGCATCACTTTACCAATGGTCTGGTGTTTAATCTTTGTTCTGTGAGGGCTTAAGGAACTGGAGCTTTTCTGGAAAAAGCTGGCATTTGCAGACACTGTTAGAAAAGCATGGTTAAGCATCACTGGGGGTAAAAATATTGGAGAAAGTCTATAAATCAAAATTGGAGCTGGCTAGAGGACAAAACAATTACTTCAGAACCTATTTTAAGCAATCCACTTTGCTTCTTTTCTGATCTGGATGAAAGCAATTTTTTAATTTCTGTGGAATTATTCAACCCAGTGTTATCTGTTAGAAAGGAAAAATTTGAGATACTGTAAAAAAGAATTAGCCAAAGAGGCTCAAGGTGTCAAAATCCTTTTAATTAAAATGCACCCAAACCAGTATACTCCTAATAAAATCTTTTAGCCTCAATGCAGTTTTTCCTTTACAAATATTTCAGTTGGCTGTAGTTTGATTGCTTGGCTTTGGATCTTATTGTGGTCTAACTATTGAGGTATCTTTTGGTGTCACCCAGTGCACACGTTCTCTGGACAAAATTTTAATGTAAAGGGAGAACAACTTCTTGTGTCAGTTCTAGTTTTCTGTTTATCTACACTGTAGATATTGGAGAAAACGGGAGGGGGTGCTTGTTTGGTTTTTTCCTGCCTTGAGCAAGCAGCATCATCTGCTTGTCTTCTTAAGATAAAGTACTCTTTATGGGATGATTAATTCATTAGGTGATCAGACTTTGCTATGTATAAAAAAAAAATCAACAACAACAACAAAAAGGTTCTCTATCTATAACAAGAAAAACATGTTTCCCATAAGGAGAAAAAAAATACTTCTCCAAATGTACGAGTTAGGTTTTTTCCTAAATAATTACAGGCAATAAATTCCAAAAGGTATCAAAAACTCAGGCTTTCTGTTGCATTTCTGTCTGAAACAAAACCTTGCCATGAAATTCATGGTGAGTGCATATATATACATATATATACATAAAGACAGAGTTCATTAATATTCATACTCACACTACTTCCTGTGTAACTGTTCTTGAAACAGGTATTGCTGAAGAGCTCCTAAAGTTTCCAACAGAAATAGGAGGAGGGTTGTGCATTAAGTGACTTCTCAGTTTCTTTTGGAGAGGAAAACTCTCTGTTTTCATAATTTTTCCCTTACTATTAGGAAAGTCTCCTTTTTAAAACCAAAAATCCCAAACTATGGTCTGTGTTGCATACTTTTATGAAATCCTAAATGTATGCAGTTGTCATTACAGTAATTAAAGTATCTGGTTTTGACATTGGCACATGTATCAATAAATATTAATTATTATAGAAAATGTCTGATTGGTTCTGAAGTAGCTTCACACTCGTATACGGGCATCGATAAACACAGGTAGGAGTGATCAGAGTTCCTAACTATATAAATCAGTGCAGAATATAAAGGTATTTTCTGATACATGAACATAAGTCTAACCCTCGTTTCACTCTTCAGAGGCTGGGAATGCTTATGCTTTTTTAATGTACATTGAGTCATTAAATCTATAATTTAAAAGGTTTTCTGATAAGGGTTTGAGTGTTCCTGTTGCGTACTCTGATAATACTTTTCATTTCAATACCCTACTAAGCCAAGCTTATTTTAAGCATTTTTACTTTTTAAACAGGGAGAACATTGGTGAATAAATAATACAGTGGTTTTGAGTATTTATGTGGTTTTGCTACATTTGTTTGATATTATTAAACTTTTCAGATGTTTGATATTACTGAATGATGGAATATATAAAAAGCATGGGATAAAATGTAATCTACTGCATTATTAGAAAAAAATTAAAGTAGAGGCTATATTTTACAGTGTCGTCTTTCAAATCTAGCCATGCTGTAAACTGATGTTTGCTGTATGCTCCTCCTGATTTGAAATAGATGAAAGAGAATGAACCTTTAATCACCATGGTTCACACTATGATTGAGAACTCGGCGCTAAGACCGCAACTGTACCAGCAAGTAAGGTCTTGGAGAGTGAATGAAATTGCTTTCTCATCTGCGAAAATTTTCCTTAGTGACAGTTTTGGTTGTTCCTCAGATTTATTCATAACATCGGTGTTTCTCTTCTTTGCTTTGGAAAACCACAAGTCATCCATGCTTTACAAAATGCTGCAATCTCGTTAGCATGGCTTTTGCTGCGTTTTTGTTGTTAAGTATTAAGTGTACCCTTTCTGAATAACTTCTTTCTGTCTAGATGATTTAATTAGTTGATGTTTTATGCAGGTGTCCAGTAAATCCATGAAACTTTCAATAAGCTTCCAACATTTGTCTTAGCATGATTCTCTGCAATTAGTGTTCAAAGGTGCTTCTTTCTTTTGACCACTACAAAAGCATGTGAGTGGCGTTTACCTGGTCATTTCTGGCAATTTTGTTTTGTTCTAGGAAGTGGATTTACAAGTTTTTGTTTGCACCTACCAAGCCTTTAGCCACGGAAGAAAGGAAGGATCAAAATTACTTTGATCTGGGGACTGTAAATCCAAAAGGCAGTGTCTGTTCACTAAAGTCACAGCAGCCTTAACCGTGCACGCTTTTTCAGAGTGTCTAGAGCTGGTTGTCAATGGTGAGATGGAAGAAGAATCAGAAATGTGAATGGAAATATTGGCTGGGAGTTGAGACCTGCATTAACTTATGAGCATGGCCAATACCCATCTGTTGTCACTGCAGCGTCTTAGGGGTCCTGGGGCTTCACTAAAGAGCTCCTGTCCCATCAGGGAACGTTTAAGAAGCCTTGACTGCAACAAAGGTGATGTTCTTACTGAAATTTCAGGTTTATGCTATTTTGCAGCGTATGAGGTGAGCAATTCTGGTCCCCAGCCAGAAGGGAGTATGTGGCCACTTCCCTTCCGCTTGCATTTATCCCCTTGTGAGCCAAAATAACAGATAAAGGTTGCAAAGCTTGAAGAAACAATCCTTTTTTAGTGATTGGTACTTTGCTGTGTTTCAAAAAGCTGCTGAAGGTTATCTCATGTTTTAATTTTTTGACAAGTCAACTCCACGCTGTAAATTTGCTTGTGATTCAGAAAAGCTGCAAGAAAAGTCTCAGCTTCCCAGAGGAAGTTGAGTTGTGAGTTACTTTGATTTCAGGCTGATCCAGTTTCTGCTCCTGTGTGTGAAATAGGAGCTCTAACATGGAACCTGAAGGAATTACTTAGGAGTGGAATGGGAAAACTAAGGTGTCCTCAAGCCCTAAATAAAATTGGGGTTTGTTGTTTTGGGTTTGTTTTTTTTTAAAGAAGCCTAGCTGGTTTACAATGTTTTTTTTTTTCCCAAAGCAAATCAATTTTCTGTAATCAGACTATGTAAGACAAATAAATCAACACACATATAGTGAGCAGAGGTGCTTTGGACGTGTCAGAGTAAACGAGCTCAGCTGTTAGCCCTAATATATACGTGCCTGAAGTATAGATTTGCCTGGGTTAGTTGGCCTGCTCATTTTAGGGACACCAGTGCCTTTCAGGGTGCTTTCTTGACAGAGCTGTGCTGTCAGCTAAAGGATCGCTACACAGCACTGCCTTCACCTCCACACGTACCTCCTGCTTCCTATTTGACAGGGATTTGTGCAGGAGAACCCGTGCATAGAGACCTTCTGCTCTCACAGGTGAAGTTTCCTGTGCAAAATTCTGGCATTAACTGACTGACTTCCAGGAAAGGATAAAAACACACTCAAAATGTCACCGCCTGAATATTCTTCTGAACTTTTGTAACGCAAAACTAACCTGTTCAAAATTCTGGCAACTTGTTTCAAGTTTAAACAACGTATAATTAGTATTTCAAATAAAAATGAATAGTTTTTAATCAGTCATCTTTCCCATTGCTCTTTTAAAGAAATGTAAACAACTGGGAGAAGCCTCTCTGTAAAGGGCTGAAACCTGTTTTGTTGACAAGATGATAAACTAGTTTCTGATGACCGTAACCATCCCTGCGGGTAGAGGAAAAGATCTTTCTTTGCTTCAATTTATTCAGTTCAGTTTTATGACTGAGCTCATTGAGAGTTAAGCAAAGGAAAGCAAGAAAAGCTTGTACTTAATTAAAAATTAAGTTGTCTTGCTTCCTGTTTGTTTGTAATGGTTAACGGTTCTTTAGTAAAATAGCTAAAAATATATACTATTTCAAATGCATTATTTATAAGACATTTTAGGTTTGTGATTTGTTACATCTCCACAGTTATTTAAATACTTTGACTGACATCAGTCTCCAGTTCAGACTGTACTGTAAATTTGCAAGTATAAGCCAGGGCAAGATTCTATACGTACAACAAGAGAAATAGAGGCTTTTTACAACCTGGAGGCATTTCTACCTCAGTTTTTGTTTGTTTCTTTCTAATACTAGGTGAGGAGTGTTAATCTTGTTTTCTAAAGCAGTATATCCTGATTTTAAAAAGTAGAATTATCCTCAGTTCCTTTTATGTGAGTGAGTTTCCTAAAAGGGGAGGACTAAAAATCCAAGTGTAACAAGCTAACATCCAGGTCTTTGCTTGGATAATTTTTCTTAATATATTAAAACTGTATAAAAATAGTTTCTGTTCCTAGAAGGAAAGGTAGACCTTGTTTATGGCACACTTCACCATCGTCAGTACTGGTAGAGTTCCTGTAGCAGCTGGATACATTTAAACTGCAAAATCAGAGGAGAATCTTGCTTATTGGGGGGTAAACTCCCATTTGCCCGGCTTCATGATAGTAAGAAGAACTTTAAAAAAGAAAAAGAAAGAAAAAAAAATTTTGAAAGCCTGACTTTACCCTCGTGCTCCCCACAAAATCTCTTATATTGTCCTGTTTTAATTTCCTAAGTGCAGTGCCTTGCGGAGGCGCTTCGTGTGTGAAATTTCCTGCCATGTATTTACTGAATCCAAATGGTTAGTGGAATCTTGAAAATAGCTTATAAGGTAATGAGGCAACACTGTCACTTAAATGTTTTTAATACTGACTGCTTAAATAGGCTTAGCTTCTTCTGTCTCAGGAAAAAAATTTGCCTCTTCTGCATTTATGTGGGGAAGACATTTCCCTCTGAGGAGATTTTATGGATTGTGTCCGTCGTGGTGGATGTATCCACATCTGTGGTTCATCTGGGGGAGATGGGGGCTCGACAGCCTGACTGTAAACTGGACGACAAATTATTTCTAACCTAAGATGGAGGTTTAATGGAGGTCACTTGACTTTTCCACGTGCAAGTTACACGTTTGGCCAAACTCTGCACGTGAGGTTGGTTGGCTTTTCAAAAATGGCAAGTTGTGTTTGTGGGCAGGCAGGGGGCTGCTCCGGGACGCCTGGGAGCTGTGCAGGGCATTTCACCCTCCTAAGAGGAATGCACTTGGGCTTTTTGGTATGAGAGTAGGCAAGTGTGAGGAAAAGCAGAGACACCAGCAGCAAGTTCAGTAGGTGGCACTCGTTCTCCGAAATTCCTGTCCTGGGGCAGGGTTTGTAGGAAGGATTTGGTGAGAGAGATGTTTGTTGAACGTGATATAAGATACATTTTGATAACGTGACCGTTGGAGCTCTTGCCATGCCTTTCCCGGGGTTCTGAGGTTGTTAACCTCGCTTGTAATAACGTGCAATTGCATTTTGTCTCCTGCAATTCCTCTCCATGATGCCATTCTGCACTTTCTGCCTTAAGCCCATTCATCGAGGGGCCGTGGAGAGAGAGGAGCTGCAGTTTTGTCAGAGGTGGATGAAGCCTTTCATACTGGTTTTAGGGTTTTTGCGTTGGGGCTGCCTAAAACGTTGGAGCAGAAACGGGGAAATGAAACCTCTCTCCAGCCCTGCCTCTTGTGGGAAACCAGTACCTCTGACAAAAGCAAGAAGCTGGCAGCAATTTTAAACGTGTGATAGGATTTTAATCAGCAGAATTAGCACCCGTATAGCGTTCTGTGAAAATGTGCTTTCCTTTTCTGCATACTTAAAATGCCTTCCTTTCAGGAGACAGGCAAGAATAAGGATGCTGAATTGGCAAGCTATTTTAAATTAAGGTTGAAATGCTGAACAAATAAATGTGTCTCTTTTTTTAAAAAAATAAAAAGGTGCAAAAGAAGGTGACGTTTTTCCAGGCAAGCTATATAAAATGCTGAGCAGTGTCTTAGAAAGTTGTCTTTTTCTAATAGGGGATAATCTCTCTTTTGTAAAGTCTTTCTGTTGTGACATATAACTAGGTTTTCTCTGTGAGTTAAAGACATTTGGCCATGTTTATGAGTTTTTTTTCAAATATTTCCATTCTTCATTTTTTTCTCTCATTGTGATAAAATCAACAGTTACAAAACACAACTCGACAACAGTAGGAGTTTAAATAGGTATCTTGATTTTTGTGACATTCACGAGGTGCAAAAGTGCTGTGGCTTTTTTTCATATTCCAACACTCATTTTCATCAAACTTCCATTTCAAAAAGAAAGTTACTGTGTGGTTTTAATACACTGTACATACTTTTAAATTGTCACCAGGTGCATTTGCATGAGGTATGTGGACATAATGTCTTGAAATGAAACACTGAAGTATGTTGACGATTTACTGTATGTTTGGAATGCTTGTCTGAGTAACCCTTCCCTAGTCCTTTGATTTATAAGTGTCTTTTGACATAGACTTGTGTTTTTATAGTCTCTCTTGCCCTATTAAGTCCCAATGACCCAATTATGACAGATACATGAAAGTATCTATGTGGGGACTGGGTGCACGCACGTTTTTAGATAGAATAAGAAGGTTGATGGCCTTATGTGCTGTAGAGGACAGTAAGTAGTTACTGTGTGTGAGTCCATCATTCTCAACTGGGCAGCTACCTTTTTTTTCACATAAAATATGTTTAAAATCTTGTTACTGGTCAGTTCAGAGACTGGAAAAGTGAAGAATTTAATGTGAGGAGCTGTATGAAAGTGGTTTGAGGATACCTTACGTGCTGAGTGGGCATGAGGAGTCAAGTTTGCCTAGGTCCAAAGTTAAAATAGAAAGGCTTTAATTTATGGCATTTCTGGTAATACTGTGTTGGAGGGAAGAGCATCCATGCGAAAAAGAAGGCAGAAAGGTATTTGGTGGCCCTTACTGGGCCTGTAACAAGATATTTTATACCCTTAGGTTATTCTCTTCTGACTTCACATCAGGATGTCCTCCTGGTGAATCCGCCTGACCTTAGCGCTGTGTGTTCTACCTGGTTAATTCCAAGTAGAATGAGCCCCTGTATTTAGAATGCACGTAAGACAATGTACATCAAGACATCTAACTGTGTCTGGGTGTACTCTGGCAGCTTCAGCGTCCGGCACAATCCATGTTGGATTGAGTTAGTGGGACCTTTTTAAAAATCCCATTTGCACTGGAAACAGCCCCTTCAGTTACTGCAACTTTCTAGTGAGGGTCTGCTTGACGTTCCACTTGCTTATCTTCATTGCTCTGTATTGGCTAGAAATATACTGTTCAATGTGGTGTGTTTGACTTTCGAGCAAAAGCTGATTTCTGTATTAAAACTCTGAAGCTGAACAGTAGTTTCACTTTTATAGCCCAATTAAGTTGTTTTATGGCAATGTTATTCTTCCTTATAGTTAACACAAGAAGAATGTAGGGGTACACTATACAAATATAGAACTGAAGAGCTGGATATTGATGTAAGTCCTTTGTATTTCTTCTTCCTTGAAAATGTTGGTATTTTCTCTTTATTTTAAAAATAATATCCCCCTTGACTTTTGAGTTTGAAACGCACTTTGTGTAGGTGATTGCCAGCAGAAATTCCTTTGTGAAATTGAGGGGCATAAGGTTCTTTTTGTAATAAGCTTCTAACTTGCAGGAAGTATTAAAATTTTAGGCTGAAATTTTAAGTATTACATCTCTTCAACGGCAAATTGCTTCTACACTCTGTAGTTGTAGTTTACTTAAAAGCATGAGCGATGTAATTTCTCAGGAAATATGACCAATCTCCAAATCTGCAATTTGGCAAAGGGAGTTACCATTCAGAGTATTGGGTTACTAAATACTAGTTACTAAAGAAAATGGACTTAAGGTGTTTAAAGTCAGTTTCAAAATTGGTGGTGAAAAATAGGCACAATCAGGCTGTAGAGACGCACACGTGTGGTCATCCTCGCACGAGGCAACCACGAGTAGAGATACTGATTTAAGGGATGTCATTCTAAGAGTAAAAAAGAAAGTAGACTTGCAGAGCAGCACAAAATGAACCAAAAAAAGTTGTTCAAATGGGAAAGGCAGCTGGTTCAAATTGGTCAGAACTGGAGCCAGAGTGGACCATTTTTAGTCATGGCTGAGCCCTGATCAGGGGTAAAACAGAGCAGAACATGGATGGTATTAGTAGGTAACCATTGAAAACCTGAACCAAACCATAGGAAAGACTGTGATTGGTACAATATTCGTTATAATCCTGAGGAATACGGCAATTGAAATGGCATTTAATACCTGTTATTATTAAGTTGTAAAGATCTAGCTGTAGAGTCATAAATTACATGTTTTGAGCCATACTGGTTGAAGTTAGAATAGCACTGATCTCATAGGATCTTAAGCAGGTTTCTTAAGGTTAATTTGAAAATGCGACACTGATACCTTCAGAGTTTTAGAATTCATATTTTAATTTATAGGCACTTTTGTAATGATTTGATCAAGTTATATTTTACCTGCTGACGATGTTGTAAGTGTTGTATGTTGTAAGTGGCATCCTAATTGTGCTCCTTTTCTGCTCATCACTAGGCGAAGCTGAGCCGATTGTGTGAACAAGAGAAAGTTTTACAAGCCCTGGAGGAGAAGCTTCAACAGCTACACAAGGAGAAAGTAGGACAATTGTATTTATTACCTAAAGTGGATGTTATTTTACATGCTTATTATCAGAACGTTGGTAACCGAAATAAAATGAAACTCAGCCCAATGATGCAGAACGATTTAAAAAAAAATAAATAAAAAAATCATTCTTTTTGTTATAATAGTACACGCTTGAGCAAGCTTTGCTCTCGGCAAGCCAGGAGATCGAAATGAAGGCAGATAACCCTGCAGCCATACAGACCGTGGTGCTACAGAGAGAGGACCTGCAGAACGGGCTCCTCAGCACCTGCCGAGAAGTATCGCGAGCTTCGGCGGTGAGTCCCACCTCACCAAGGGTTACACGGTTGTCTTCATCTTCCTACTCTTAATTGGGGCCTTGCTCAGTTGTCTTTTACTTCCTCCTATTTTTGGTCAAAGGCAGGTGGGAAGTGATGTTCTCACTATGCTCCTCGGGTAGTCTTTTTCCATTTATTGGTTTTTTTTGGCCAGGAATGAGCGTGTACTGAGTTGAATGGGTGTGATGATTTTCATCTTTATAATATGAGAAGTTGGTTACAGGAGAAGTAATGCAAATAGGCTGTTTCATGTGATGGAAAAATAGTAGCCAGCACAGACTTTATGGGCTGTTCGATCAGACAAGTGACTTTAAGCAAAGGCAGCTGCAGGATGAAAAGAAGAAAAGATTATACTGTCATGGTCTCTCTTAATAGTGGACCAGTATTTTCAAAAAAAATCTTTCAAGTTACGTACTTTCAAAAACCTTAAAAAAAAAAAAAAAACCCACACACAAAGGAAATGAAGGGAAGGGAATTGCTATTTACTGTCCTGCTCCACTTTGGGATGGTTTCTACACTGAAATGACAAAGCAAAGAATAATTTTTGCCTACTACATCCATATATCCAAAAAAGCTATTTCAGTGTCAAATCCCAGTGGTTTGCTGTGGTGAAATTGGTGTTTCTGTGTATGCATGAAGTTTCATGACACCAAATAAGGAAAAATAAATACCTTTATTTTTATATTTTTTTTTTAAACTTGAATGTGCATTTGTAATTCTTTACTTTTGTTATATACTCAGGAACTGGAAAGAGCTTGGAGAGAATATGATAAATTGGAGTATGATGTAACTGTCACAAGGAACCACATGCAGGAGCAACTCGACCGGCTTGGAGAAATTCAGGTGTGACACAGGTCTCAGAGCACATTTAAGTCAGTGTATTTATGGACCGACCTAAATCTTACTTAAAAGATTAAGTAAAGATTTAAGTAAAATAATTTTCTATGATCTTATTTAAAAACTGCACAAATGAATAAAGGGGGGCACGTGGTGCATTAACTTATAAAGTATAAAAAGAAATTGCAAGTTTGTAAGTTCTGAGGATGTCTTCAGCTTTTCCAATTTTTCTTAATTTTTTTTTGAATATATGGCACTGATTTTGCCATGTTTGGAAGCCCTTTCTTTCTGTTTCAGCAACATTGTCCAAAACAGGATAGTTTTCTCAGAATTTAACTGCTGTGACAGTCACATTAAATCTTCCCACAAATCCTACCATTTAACGGAATATTTTAAAATGTAATTAAATAATTCTTTCAAAATAAATTGTAATAAAAGTATTCTGAGCATTGCTGCAGGTCTTCCATATGAAGAGTTTTGACGTGTATCTCTTTAGAATCACAGAATCATTTCAGTTGGAAAAGACCCCTGGGATCATCGAGCCCAACCATCTACCCTACTCTACAAAGTTCTCCCCTACACCATAGCCCCCAACACCACATCTAAATGACTCTTACACATGTCCAGGGATGGTGACTCAGCCCCCTCCCTGGGCAGCCTCTTCCAGGGTCTGACCACTCTTCCTGTGAAAAATTCTTTCCTAATGTCCAGTCTAAACCTACCCTGTAGGAGCTTGAATCCATTCATTCCCTCTTGTTCTGTCACTAATGACCTGGGAGAAGAGACCAGCATCAACCTCTCTGCAATGTCCTTTCAAGTAGCTGTAGAAAGTGATGAGGTCTCCCCTCAGCCTCCTCTTCCTCAAACTAAACAGCCCCAGCTCACTGTGCGGTGGAGGGTAAATTCTGGACAATTAGTCTAAATTCTGAATTTCTGAGGAGATCACACACACACACTGGCTGGACTAGGCAGGTAGGTGTGCTCCACACAGGGAGGCATTAAAGGCTTTTTGTTCCAGGGACTGATTTTTCTATGCAGCTATGAAAAGGGAGATTACAAGAAATTTGTGTTAGTGAGCCCAAACTCATGGGAACTCAACTGATGGTTCCTTTTCTCTGGCTGTAGGTGGGTCTCCCGTGCAGAGTTTACTTGGCTTTTCTTTGGAGGCAGTAGATGCAGTTCTGTTCTTAAGTGGAGTTTGAACTAACAAACTGCTGCCAAATTAACTGACACATTATGAAATCACTTTATCTTACACTTTTTGTTTCTGACAATATTTGAATGTTGCGTTTTTGTGGGAGAGTTTCTGTCGTTACTGCATTTTATTTTCCTTCACTGGGAAAGGATTTGTGGTGTAATCTAAAGAAAGAAAAAGGTTTTCTGGTGGTTTTTTTTTTTTTCCCATTTGCAATGTATTCTAATGTAGTGCCTCTACACGCTGTTTATTTACTGTCAGACCGAGTCAGCAGGGATACAGCGTGCTCAGATTCAGAAGGAACTGTGGAGAATTCAAGATGTCATGGAAGGCCTAAGTAAACATAAACAGCAAAGAAGCTCTTCGGAGGCAGGTAAACTGATTGTTTTTCTACCTCCTAGGAAGTGAAATGTCATCATGCATTTTTAAAGGATAAGCTCTGTAGTTGCTTCTGTTACGTTTGAAAAAATGGTACAATTGCTGAGAAAAGAAGAAAGCCATCATCTTTTTTGAAGTTTGATGCTTTGTGTATTAGTTTAATAGCAACAGGTTATACTTCATATTTTAAAAGCTATTTATTGAAAACAATTTTTCTCTTTCTTTCTGCTCCTTTCCCCCTAACAGGTATCATGGGATCAAGGACATTTTCAGCTATTAAATATAAAAACGAGGTATGGTTTTAGTATATTTATCATTTTGCCATCACTGAATTTCTAATATGCATACGATAAGAATAAGCATTATTATCAATAGTTTTAAGGATGTCTGAAGTAGGTATTCAGTACATTTCTGTGACAATACTGCTTTATGAATTAAAGACTGGTATCTCCACTAGTAGTTTTAACACTTTCCTTTGTTCTGTGTCTGTATATTCTCACTGGTATGTTTCTCTTCTCCATTTCTCACCTTTCCCCAGAAATATAAACCCTGCTTTATGGATTTCTTTTCTACCCACCACACTTTTCATGGGAAGAAATACGTTGCTTTATATGTCTATTCACATATTGAGCCTGGTTCTCAGATGGCCAGAGCACCCACGTGAACAGCTGAAGCTGTGGGAGCTCCCAAATGTTCAATTCCTCTGAAAATCTGGCTAAAAGTTACAGTTTTAAAGGGACATTGTCATGGTTGTCTAAATTTTATGCAATGTACATCTGGCTTACAGAACTTTCTAAAAGTCTAATTCACAGATTCACAGAATTGCCTGGATATACAAATCTTAAAAAAAAAAAGATATTGAATTTCATTTTTAAAAGGATGGTTCAGAGAGTCCATATGTGTCTAACAGAAAGTGCAGGTGTTAGAAATGAAAATCTTGATAAATTGGATAATGAAATTGTTGAAGTATCTCATCCTAGCTGGTAGTAATAAAATAAAAATTAGATTTAAAAAAAAAAAAAAAAAAGAAAATAAAGCTGTCATGGCTTTTTTTTAGTGTGACATTGTCCCTTTAATTCCAAAATCTACAGCTGGTGTAGCTATGGTAATATATTTTTTCTTTTAAAGTTATAAATAATTGTAACAGGTATGCACATCTAAATAAGGTGACTATTCTACAATCTTTAGGAAGAGGAAGTGGTCCCACCTCGTCCTCCACTCCCTCGGTCCTATGACTTTACAGAGCATCCTCCCATAATCCCCCCTCTGCCCAGTGATAGCAGCTCCTTGCTCTGTTATAGCAGGGGCCCAGTACATCTGCCAGAAGAAAAGAAGATTCACCAAGTTCAAGGATATCAGAGAAATGGATCTTACTGTGTAAGTGGCTGAAACTGCCACGTTGTTCTTGAAGCATCCCCCTTCCTATGCACAGTCACAATTTTTATTTTGTCATCTGGCTACTTCTGTGTTATGTGTTTACTTTTGGTTATTTGGGTTTATATATATAGCTCCATCATTTGTTCTTCTCATTCGCCTGTCACATATTCTGTGCGGATGTAAAATGTCTTAAGACTTAAATGCCTGCATCTGAGTAAATTTCAGAAAATTAGATCCTTTTACTCACAAATTCTTAAAAAGCTCTAAGCTCAGAATCAGTTTTTGCTGAAGCCTTGTACAAATTTGTTTCCTGAAGATCGTTTAAAAGAAAAAAAAAAAACCACTGTCTGCATTTTTAAGGCAGTTTTTTAAATGTAATTTCTGAAAGCCTGCAAATGTTTTTACTCAAACTACAAAGAAATACTGCTGCACTAGCACTCGAACAATGAAACATTATCTTAAGGTGAGAGCAGAGGCATTACAAAATAAACGTTTTAAGTCTTAAGACATAAGTGCTTGTAGAAAAACGCCTGTTTGTTTATTTACCTGATCACTTGTTGTTCCTCAGGGTCCTGATTACAGGCTTTATAAGAGCGAACCGGAGTTAACAACAGTAGCAGAAGTGGATGAGTCTAATGGCGAAGAAAAAACAGAACAAATTTCAGAATCAGATTCTTCAACTAAAGGTTTGTCCTCTGACATGGTGTTTACAACCTTTCAGCCTTTTCCACAAGGAATGCAAAGCTGTAACTACGTTCTAGAAGCTGTCTCCTCCTTCATATTTGTGTAGCCTGCCCGTTTCTTAACATGATGAAACAGCTTCCACGTTAAAATAATGATTTAATTATGTGGCGAGAAAGATTTCAGTCAATTACACCGCAGCAAAATCAAACATTACACTCACCAACAACCCTGAAATCCTTATTGACACCATGTCTAATCACATCACTCACATTCCCCACACACCATTCCCTTGAACAATTACCCATTTTATGTTCTTGCCCTTGAACAATTACTCAGTTTTTGAACCGGGCTCCCGATGTTATGTCACTGGAACGTCCAAAAAGGCAGCACCACGGAATTTTCAGGCTCTCAGAAGGCAGGGAAACAATGTCTTTTTCTTTTTTTTTAATCTTGTAATTGTTGAATTGCCTTCTGTCCTCTGATATAATAGGAATAATGATCATGACCTTGGAGTGTACAGACAATAAAGGTCTTTGCAATTGCTAAATGCTTTAGATTCTTCTCTTCATCTAGCTCCCATAAAAGCTGCTAATTGCTTGGTAGAGTCTTTTACCAGGAAGTGCTTCTGGATTCTGTTTGTTAAGACACTCAGAATAGTTTGTTAATGGTGACTTCAGGAAAAAGCAGTTTGAGCACCTCCCGAAAAACATATTAAGAGCGTTTTAGAAAAAAGTAACTAAACTGATCCATTTTTCTACCGTAACGGTTGATGTTTCCAGTGCCAACACCATCACAAGCTTCACTAAGCGTGTGCAGACCAGAATTTGACCAAGAACTATGATCATATAAGGGTATTATTTTCATCAGAATGGTAATGGAGGTTTTTAAAACTACAGTTAGCTTAGTTTGGGTGAAAACAATGGCCCTCTAATATATGATATAATTAAGTTTGCACTTACCAGACAATGAATCAGTCCAGATTCACTATAGTGTTTGCTAAGGTATAAAGTTCATATACGGGTTTTATTGACCTGTGGTGTTCCAGGTTGTTTATAGTAACTTGTGACAAGAGGGAAGTGGGTTTATCAGAGCTCCAGAGCGTGGTAGCATCTGGTTGACTCTTTTGAGCCTGTGAATTTTCTAGCAGATATGACTTGTTCTGTGTATTCCCTTACAACGACAATCCCCGTGCAGTAGAAAGAAAATAACCATTCCTGCTTTGTTTCTTATAGTGCAGGTGCCATTAGAACCATCTGCTGGTGCAGCAAACGTCTGTATGCCATTCTATCCTAAGAGTTTATAGGGTGGAAAGTGAAGAAACTCAAAGGCAGCTCATCTCTGCAATTTCTCTTTCTTGCTGTTTTAAGAAGTCGCTTCCTATTAGGGGTGGTTCTAAAAAGCTGTAAATTCCAGAGGAAATTTTAAAAATGTTTTTCTAGTTCATTGTGCAGGTTACTGTACGAGACACTGCTCATCTTTCTTCTGCCAGCCATTTCCCTCTTTTCAGCTGTCATCAGAGAGAAACCTTTTAATAGGACTGTGTTAAGGAACCCTTACAGCTGTCTGCAAGCAAAGGAATATTTATGATATTATTAAAATATTAAATATTTTAATATTTATGAAGGAAATGGGCTTCTGCTGTGTTTCATCCCTTTTATGTCTGAAGGAGACTCAAACTGTTGCTTTATAGATTTTGTTTTGAATGATGGATTTGGCATTCAAATACCTCCAGATTGTTTTGTCAGCCTATCAGACAATTTAGAGAAGGAGTTGAGCCTTCACCAAATCAACATATCCTCTGAAATCTGTGCAACTTCAGGAAAAACAAGGAGAAATAATTTGGCTATCAAAGACGACATTATATCTATTTTAGGCAAAATCAGTGAGGAAACAGTTTTTAATAGTTTGATATCCTGCACGTATCAAGAAGCAAAAATGAAGTATGTGATATTTAATTATGTCTATATATTTTTTTTAACTAACTTCAGTTTTGTACCAGCTTAATGAGATTTTGGCAGGGCTACTCTGAGTAGAAAAACTATGGGTGGATATTGTCCCGAGTTCCCTGTCCCTGAGGGCTGAGCCTCATGTTTAGGTGGAACTTCTTATACTCAAGTTTGTGCCCATTTCCTCTTAACTGTGCTGGCGAGGTTTTACTGTAGCACTTAGTATATTGCTGTGCTCTTTTGCAGGCTCACATTTTCCTGTGGGAGTTGTACCACCCAGAACTAAATCACCAACGCCAGAGTCTTCAACAATAGCATCTTACGTCACTTTGAGAAAGAACAAGAAGATAGATCTAAGAACGGTACTTTAAAAAAAAAAACTTGGGGCATTGATGGATAGTGATGCGTTCGTTTCGAAGTTTAAATTCTGTAGTTACTTCAAAAGTTGGAGTTGATATTTTAATTTTCTTCAGAGAGAAATTCATGGTTATAAGAATACAGTGCACAAAGTTAATGAAGACAGCTGTAGAAAGAATGACAAAATTGTAAAGTTTGTGTATGTTACGCTGCATAGAGACATTCAAACCAGGCAAGAGCTAAATGGTGATGATAAATCCACTCAACTACTGAGCTGAAAGGACATACGAAGCATCTTAGGTTAAACTTTCAAGGACTTGGGGTTTTTTCCTGTCATACAAAGTACAGATCTATCTGGAAAATCAGTGAATTTCAAGAAGGGAGTAGGGAAAGTGATGGTTGTTATTTTGGGAATAATAATGCTTCAAATTACAGACTTCCAGGTGGTGATAAATTCACTTTGTTTCAGCCTGTGCTTGGTGTTTAATGATGTCCAACTGTAGTTTTTCTTGAAATAAAAAGGCAGAAATCACAGTTAGATCAATGGATATAAATGTCCTGGATCATTAAATTTGATCCTATCTCAGTCAAGTAACTTGTGTTTGCCTGTTGTTTAACGTCTGGTAAATTGTTTCAGCTTGATGGGATGGCCTATATCTATCTATATATATATATGTATATATTCTTCCATTTAAGGAAAGACCAAGAAGTGCAGTGGAGCAGCTGTGTCTTGCAGAAAGCACACGGCCTCGAATGACTGTGGAGGAGCAGATGGAGAGAATAAAGAGACACCAACAAGCGTGTCTGAGGGAGAAGAGGAAAGGACTCAATATTATTGGTGTTTCAGACCAATCTCCTTCACAGAATCTGTCGTTTGCCAGAGATAATCCATTCAAATTGGCACAGGTGGGTCCTGCGTTATTCAAAAACTTTAATGTGCCCAATTAAAATAAAAAAGTTACCAAATTGTTCTTTTTTCAAAATCACATGATACTATAGGAATCTATTTGAGGCTGCTCGTATGGAGTAACTGTCACAGTTCTCTGCCAGACACAAGAGAAGGGAGAAGACAATCTTCATACCTGCTTATACCTAATAATAGTAGGAGTCACTTTTTGTCTTTTTGGAAAATAAATAGTTCAAATCTACACACGTTTGATTGTGCCTTGCGGTGTTTGTTAATTTTTGTCAAATTGAACAAACAACATGAAATCGCCAGCTTTGTGACTAAAAACAGTGTCAGGGAGAATCAGTGTATAAATTACAAAGATTTTTCTGCAATGGAATATATTCAAACATCTGTAACATTTTTGGGTAGGAATGGTTATTTATGATGATAACTCTTAACTGATGCTCTTTTTAGCCCATAAATACATAAAAGTAGAACCCTCGCTTTTGTTTTCACTCATTCTTGAACAGTTAAGACAAAGAAAGAAGCGAGTTTATTAAATGGTTAAGGGTGGGGAGAGAGGAGGAAGATGGAACTGCCTGCCAGTAACCAGGAAATACTACCCTGAAGATACAGCTAAAAAAAAAACAAAACCAAACCACCACCAAAGCAAACCCAGAACCCAGCTAACAAACAAAAACCACCACACTGCTTCAAGACAAAAAAATCCAATAGATTCAGGGGAGTGGATGGTAGACAGCCTGCTACTTTCTAACTCCTAAGAATTAGTTTTCTTTTTCAATATCTTCACGGAGTTTTCTGTTCATGGTTGGTTGTTTAATCTTCTCACGTACTTTTTTTTTTTCAGACCACACTGGTGTGTTTTGGGGGTTTTTTTTATGCTGATGTGGAACTACCTTCTTGTATATTCTGTATGCGTTTTAACATCAGATTTTCTAAAAACAGGTTAAATGCATTGCATTCCTAAGAAATCACACATTTCCAAATAAGTTTGGGTTGGTTTTTTTTCCTTTTAAGTGTGTCAAAGTGCCTTCAGAGATGTACAAAAGTTAACTTTTTCTTTAACAACATTGGCTTCTCAGAGGACACTGAATTCAAGTTTTCCTTTGCATCACAGCATCTGTATTTTGGGATGACATCATGACTGCTATATATGAAAGGGGCTCCTATAAATATTTTTGTGGTTAACTCTGCCTTTCTCAGGCAGAGGACATGCAAAACAAAGCTTTGCAGATCTTTCTTTTTATAGTTTTTACGGAGGTATCATTTCATACCTCGAGGGGAGGAAGCTGGTGTGTGTGTCATACCTGGGGAGCAGAGCAGGGGAAGTGGCCAAATCCTCACTGTACACAATTCAAAAGGATTTTGCTCACGTCAGGATGTCCTTCAGTCTTCTCTCTGAAATCAGTGCTACGTGGGTGAGAGAAGAAATTTATAGAATAAGTGAGAATGTGGCTGAACTGAATATTTAGCTAGTTGTCTGTGCTAAAATGTCGGTTTTTTTCTATCACAACTTAATCCTTCCAGATGCTATTTGGCCCAAAGCCCCAAGATGAAATATTACACTGTAGTAATAGCTCGTATTTTTTAAAAGCATAGTTTCTATGCCTATTGATTTTTATACAGAACAAAATATTGCAATGGCATTAACTGCTGGAAGTATTTTCAACTGGAGTTTGTTTTGTTTTGTTTTGTTTTTTTAAGAATTGGAGGAAAAAAGGGAATTTATAAACAGCCTACTGTGTAATTTTTAAGTGATTGCTAAAATACCAAAGGAAGTTGTTTCACAATTATTATTGTTTGGGACAAGTGTACGATACGGACACATTCTTTAGTTAGGAAAGTAAAGAGATTGATGTGTGAACTGACTTACATGGAATTTCCTTTTTGTAGGATGCACATGTTGAATCACAGGAATTCACACACAGGATTTATTGCTTTCGTGGCTCCAATTTTTCTCTGCCCTAGCACTTAGTTTGGTAAAATATAGATGAGCCCCACTTCAGTTCAGTTTGCTACTTTGCCAACGTAATGTTCACAGTTCACAATCTTAAGTCACCTCTACCATCCTTCCTCAAATCAGCCTATTCTCTCTGCAATTGGTTTATTATTTTTCTTAAGGAATAAGTAATATCCTCTGGCATTATCCTGTGTTCTCCTCTGTTAAATCAGTTAACAGCACAGCTTGGAAGATACTTGAGATAATTAGACAAAGCACACGCAAGTACGCTGTGAATTTTGTATTGAGAACAGATTTTTATCCTTTTTTTTTTTTAAACCAGGAAACCCTATTTAAAAAAAATATCTATCAGTGATTATATATGCAAGTATGCTAAGCCTGTGTGTGAGCTAAAAATGACAGGAATTTCAGAGGATAAAGGTTACTAATAAAAAATGCTGGAGATTTGGGGAGCTGGTGTAAAAATTACAATAATCTTATAGAGAAAAAAAATTATTAGACAAGTTGACCTGTTTTGAAAGCTAAATAAATGAGAAATTTCTAAATCTTTAGCAGTTTCCATTTTCCTTATTGCAATGTGGTGGGCTTAAAGTTTTTTAAGTGGTTTTTTTTTACAAGACCCAGAACTGAGACTGTGATACCTTTTTTAAGAATACGTCTGTGTATCAATTTTGTTCCACAGAATCGAAAAAAGGATGATATTGTGTCTAATAACATGAAGGAACTAGACAGCACCAGTAGAGAAAATAATTTGAAACAAAATAATGGAAGTCCTGGAGAAGAAATAGTGCAGCTAAAGCACGATGGAGGAGAAGAACATAATTCAGGTTTTACTAAAGAGGTACTAAACGGTCTTTTAATGAACAGCTCATCAGCCTGTCTTGCAGAGAAAAATATTTTGAGCCACAGACAGCAGAGTGTGGAAAATAGAGCCAGTTTCTTTTGCTTGGAAGAATAAGATACCTCTTTGGATATTACAAATATTCTATATATATTTACTAAATTGTATCAGATCTATCTATAGCTAAGATATTGAGTTTTCTATATGGTCTTCCTAAATTTCATTTTACTTAACTTTATCTGTTACTGTCTTGATTGACTGGAAAATTGCAAAATTATGCTCTTTACTAATGCATCTTTAAATAATAATCATTGATTGTTCATTGCTTAGGATAGCCCACTGTAGGCTTTGACAATCGTTTAAGATGTCTGATTTCTTTGTTTGGTGCATTAAATAGTTTATGGGAAGCAGAATAAAGCTGACACAACAATTTATACACAGGAGGAGGCAGTAGCTGTAGTTTGTGCTATTTTTCACCGGACTGATATCTGTCTTGGAATTGTCTTAAATTCCCTTGGCAGTGAGTTCCGTTGATGGTTTTGGTACTTAAGTGCCCTGAATGCTGAGCCAGAGCAGACTGACTGTGCAGAAGAGATTGCTCGAGTTGTTTTTACATAATCATATCCTGCTTATAGTTTAATTTTTTAAAAAAACATTGTGTAGATATTTTTTTTCTTTTCTGTTCATATTCTTTAATTAGTAATTTTTTGCCGTGCGTTTTCCTCAAAATTTTTCCTTTCCATTTTCCTATTTTATATTTAGCTTTTTTAAACATGCATCTGATGGAGATTGGTATAAAATCAAATAATCTTTATTATTAACATTTATTATTAACATTGCTATTCTTTAAGAATACTTTATACTGAGAGTCTGTTTCTTCATTAGGTATGCAAATCTTTTAAAGGAATATTGTATCAATACACTCAGATTGGTTGTATCTAATCAGGCCCTTAAAAGCAGTGTTGAGGCTCATCAGCAATATATTCCAGGAGCTGGAAATCTCTGTTGGCATTTGAAAAGAGGGATAGCATGAAAAAATAGGCTGCAGCCCAAAGAGTTCAGATAAGTTCTGGAAGTTATTAAGCCAAGACCTGCCCATTGGCTCTGGTAAAAGCTTCAGGACAACTCTATTAACCTGAATGATATTGATAAAAAAAATTTCTTAAGTTATGTAATTGTGAGTTACTAAATACACATGATGGCAAAATTTGTCTGTTAATAAAACTGTTTCCTGATACTGTATTTTTTATCTACCACTTAATATGTGTTACAGCTTTTTGTTTCATTATTTCAATTATTTTTTTTTATAGCTGACAAAAATTGATGATCTTTTATCAGATGCACATGTTGTATCTGACTCAAAAGAAGCGAGTAATGAAGAGAAAGCAGAAAAGGAAAAGAAAAATAAATTGGAAGAAACACATGATGGTGATATAAGGTAAAAATAAAACAAGATGTTCAGAGGCTATTGTAAACTTGCACATTGTATTTATTAGCTGAACGGACCAAGCAACTAATGAAATACTGTTGTAAATACTTATAAGGTGTATTTATATGTTTTTGAGGGGTTAAATGTAGAGAAATCTAGTGAGAAACCAAACCATGGATTGATGATGAGATGGTGGAAGGAGCAACGTTTATTTTCTGGTGTTGCCCCAGTTATAAATAGAGTATGTTCATAGCCCTTGCTTTGGGATACAAAATGTATTTAGTAATGTCAGTTTTTATCAGTTTATTATGGAAGCTTCAGCCAGGTCTTCCATAGCAAACTCTTCTGTTAATTTAGGAAAACATTGCAATCAGGAGCAGAATAAACAGCTTATTGTGTATTTCCTGCTTTAACTTTTACTTCTCTATTTTGAAGTATTGCAGAATTAGAGGAATATTGCATCTTGGATATTCCTCTTTAAGGATCCATTTACTGTAGGTTGTGCTGCAGATCCTGAGCGAGTTCTTCCATGAGCTCCTAACTTTCTGACAGCACCCTTCAGCAGTAGGAAACTGCACGAGTGTGTAAAGGAAAGGAATTCAGCTTCCAGTATTATTTTTTTTTTAAGTCTAACTTTACAAGGTAGAAGGGTTTCAAAATACACGCTTAATTTATATTAGACAAAATTGCAAGTTGCAACTTTTTTTTTTTCTATTAACAGAAGAAAATTAAATTGTAACTCCTATACTTAGTGGTTAACACCTGAAATGAAGTTGGAGTGAGTTCTAAACACTGTGCTTTTTTTAACCAGCTTGCAAAGCGTGACCACAGTTACAAACCACAAACCCAAAACCAGCTCAGAAGAAAGTGAAGCAGTTAGTGTTCAAGAACAAATGTCTTCATTTGAATTAGCAGCTCAGTCTTCAAAAGGAAATCAGGCAACAGCAGGTATGGAAAAGAGTTTGAGTGAAGCACAGCTTATACAGTACAGATGTAAAACTTTATTTCATTTTCATCGTGTCTTTTGATGCTCTGAAACCCGTGTGAATTGAAAGCCCTGAACTAGTCTAAATGTCGACTGGATGGTTTTATGACATAGAGAAAATTAGTTTCCCAGCAGACAACTACAGAAATGACATTTATTTTATGGTTGCGTTTCATTTGGGGAATTAAGTAACTTGTCAGAAATTGAGTCACACTGTAGTTGTTGGTTGGAGCAAATAATTCCCTATTCATCTGGTAGAACAGCATCTCCGTCCTGGATATATGTATAGATTTTTTTACCCTTACCTCCTCGCTAATGGATGGCCCTGGGCATGCCCAAGATGGAGGAATCTTTGAGTGTTTGCAATACATCTAGTAGATTTTGAACTAGCAAGTAAAAGACCCCAGTTTGGTCATGTTTTCAGGAGTAAGAGAAGATAAAGAACCAGAAAACAGTAGCTGACTGATAAAATGATTGGTGGTGGTCTGCTTTGCAAGAAGAGAGGCTGGAGTAAAGCAAAATTGTTTTGCAAAGCAGAAAAAGGAGGGAAAGGGTTCAGGGAAGGAGAAAGGAAGAAGATAGTATTTAAGACATTATTGGGATATTTGGTGACAGGAATGGTTCAATTTATGGATATAAAAGGTGACCTGGACATTTGTAGTGCAGTCAGCAACCCTTTCTGTGACTTGATAATCAAAACCAGAACCTGTAAATACATTTTATAGTGCTCAGCAGAATAAAAAATACTTAGTTAATCTGAGCTGGGATATAAAGGTGGGTCTGGGAGTGTGCCAACTAGTTAAATTTTACTTTTTTTTTTTTTTCCCTCTCCCTCTTCCCAACATAAATAACACATCAGCATTCATGTGTCTGTTGTTTACTCCATAGGTGTTCTACTGGTCATTTGTAGTTCTGTGTAACGATCTTTCTTGAGAACAGCTACGCTCTCCCTTGAACTTGTGCTCACTGTTCTGATCAGATTTTAAGTCTTTACTTCTGTAACTTTCATTTGGGTCTGCTTACGTTTAGTATGGCTTGAAATGGTGCTGTTCAAGCTTGTATTTATTATGGCTTGAAGTCATGCCTTCTGTAACTTGTATTCTTATTTATCTTGCTGTACGACTCGCAGTGAAAAGTTTGCCTTCTTCACCAGAATCGTCATTGTCACCAGCTCCATCTACACAGACACAGCTCACAGAAGGATCCCATTTCATGTGTGTATAGTTACAGAGAAGTACGTCTCTTTTTTCCCCACCCCTCCTCTCGTTTTCCTAATATTTTTCTAAGCCTATGTGTTGTAGTTATTTTCTCCCAGAAACAGCTGTAGGCAATACTTGGTGAGACAAAGTTATCTGCAGTGTTGAATATGAACGAACCAGAAAACAAATCATGTGTGAGTGCTCTACCCAAACACGAAGAGAAGGCACCAATTGGCTCATCAAGCACATTCTCCACAACTGGCCAGATAACAGCCCTTTGAATTATGTGAGAGACTTTAGCTGTTAGAAAAGGGATACTCACTGAAGGTGTGAACGTCAGTGCAAAGGAATCTTGATGCTTCGGTCCTGGCAATGGGCAACTGGAGCTACATCTCCTGGTGATGTGTTGGAGGGAATGATCTAATGGCCCAAAGGGTTTACGGCTTCAGATCTGGATGACTGAGGCAGAAACAAACAGGAAAGGAAAAAAATGAGGGTGGAAGAAATGTAACAATTACAAAACTTTCTATTTTTTCCTCCTTTCATTCTTGCTCTAGAGAGAGCCCCACGCAGCTGCTCTGCTCTTGTCACATGGTAGGTGATTTCGTCTAGGAATCAAGTTAGAAAGCACGAGTTAGGCTAGATTTACATGTTCCTACCTGTAGTGTCTTAGGCACTTACTGAAAGGAAATGGAAATAGAGTAAGCATCTTTGTTTATGTAAGAGTTTAAAGAAATGAATAGGGTACCTGTGTGAATGCTTCAGCACTTTACCAGCATTTAAATCAATCCACCTTTCTTTGTTGTCAGGAAGTACCTGTTTAAGCTTTCTACTAAAAGAATGAACTTTATTTCAATACCAACATTAAATGCTGTAGGTAATGTAACTTAAGAACGCTTTAAAGTCAGTAAAACTATAAAAGTGAGATGTTTTCACTGATTTAGCATGAGGAGATCTGAAAATGCTTCCCCCCAGCCCTGCTTACAATCTGTATTGCCAAGCTTTCATGTTAGCAAAATGAGACTTATTCATCACTGATACCTTTCCTGTATGAACTACGGCCAGCAAAGTATTCATATTCTTCAAGAAAAAAAAAAAAAGAAAAATTATTTTCATCTTTTTCTCCTGTTGAGAGAGTGGAAACTGCACTGTTCACATTGAGTCCTGACACCTACGTCGCTGGCTTCCTGATGGAGATTTAGCTTGGGCTTTTGTACCTTTATTCAAAAGTTTTATTACAGCATTATTTAAAAAAGAGAAGTGAGACCGTTTGGTTTTTCCGGAAATACCAATTTGTGTTAATGCTTTTCAGTTTCACTGTAAAAATACACACTTCTTTTTCTAAATGGGCCAAGCGTTACCCCGTAACTCGGTGTCGGGTCGGGAGTGACCCTGAAACCGCGCGGCTGAGTCCTGTCCCTGGCCACAGAGCTCTCTCTGCAAAGGAGAACTGAGCTAAAACATCACCAGGCATTTTTTTTTACCAATTGCATTAAGTTGCTTCCAGCTCTTCTCACTGGATGCCTCTGTTGGTTGTTTCCTGGGAGCTCTGAAACAAATCCATGCCATGAGCTGGTCCTGTGTAGGTAGGAGATGTCTGAGGGCATGAGCTGCTTGTCCCCATGGTAATTACTGCCCCTTCCAGCACCGCAGTCTCCTGTGCTTTGTCCAAAGAGGAGTCTTTTAAGGAGCGAGGGCTGGGTGTCTCTGGGATGCAAGAAATCCTGCCTGGCAGAGGGAGGGAACATTTTTACTAACAAAAAGCTGTTTCTAGAAGTCCTTTCAGCAATTACCAATAGGCAGCGAGCTCTGGGGGTGGAGCACTTGAATTTTGGAATGCCTCAGAGCTGCTCTGCCATTAGGGTGTACACCACGTCCCTCTGCAAACCCTGTCTGAGAGCAATGGGGGGTTTGCTGTTATCACCAGTTTGATATGAAGAACGTTTGGAGACAGCCACGTACAACAGGATCAAACCCTGTACATTGTGGGGGAAAAAAAAAAAAGCAAAGCTTGCTCTTGCTTCTTGCTGTCAGAGTATCTTGACAGCAGGATTATTGATTTTGGAAACACCTGATTTCTAAAACAGTTTCTCCTGTTGTACACCGTTGATAACTACTGCTAGGATGAGGTCAGAAATGCCTTGCTGTGTTTAACCCCAGGAGTTGCTTTATACGATATTCTGTTGTTGCTAAAATAAAGTAACTTAATCTATGTCTGTCTTTCAGCACTAATGGCTTCCGTTGAAACAATTCATGCCTGAGACGTATGGACCTGACCGATGAAAATATGAGAAGATATTGTACAGTATATTTTAAAATCTATGAAATTCATAGTTCTGATGCTTTTGGCCACAGAGCATCATTTTATCACTTCCTGGAAAATGTTTATTCCAAGAGAGCTTTAAATGGCCCACATGTACACTCAACAGCCTTCAGATTGTTCTCCTGATACCAGCTTGCTGCTATGATTTCTGTGCACATCCAATAAAGGCTCTTTTTAATGTGCAGCCTCCAGTCAGAACTTCATTTGATATTCTCCAGAATTTAATGTTCTTTTAATTATGGATCATTTAAGTTTACTTTTTTTGCTTCTTTTAGATGCATAACTCGGTTAATTTTACATATCACCACTAAACCTTGCTTTACACTTTTTAAACACTACAACTTCTTGTTTAAACGTTTTATTTGTAAAATTTTTATATATATATATATATATATATACATATAGATCTATTTAAAATGTGCCATTTTTATTATTGCTTAGTAAAATATGTCAAGTTTCTGCTGTAATTATTTCTTGGTCAGGTTGCAATGTCAGCAGCTACTGCCACACTTCTGTCGACATAGACATTAATGTTAGTGGTTTACTTTTTCTTAAATAAAATGGAGTGTAGGTATTTTGAGGTACTGGGCTTTTCCTTGGTTGGGTTAGGGTGTGTACAGCAATAAGCAGGTTTTCAATCCAGTACTTAGTTTGTGTACAAATGTAATTATGTTCATTGTGTATATATTATACAATGAGCACATACGATGTAAGTATAAGAAGCCACTTATTATTGTTCGAATACGAATGTTCATATCCCATTTCTTTTATATCATATTAAATAAATGTTGATGTTCTTAAGGACTTGGATGGTTAGTATTTCTTCCAGCCAACAGATGTCACGCTGTGTTCCACCTTTTTGATGTGGGGAACACAAAAATTCTTCTCTCATTGGCGACACCACCTGTCGAGCAGAGTAGCAGTGAGAGACTCTCGAGAGATTCCAGTCTTCCTCTGCGACACGGAACAAAAACACAACCTGAGACTGAGCTGCAAGAAATACAGGTTCAGCTCCTGACTCTCCCGGGCTTCTACCACGATGGGGGAATAGTCACTTAGTCATTCTGTGCCTCCGTTCCCTGCTTGTTTACTGGAGAGGTACCAGCCTGTCTTACTGGGGTGTGGTGAGTAGTGATTCTCACTCACTATTTGCAAATGTTGAACGCCACACGGAGTGGGGTTAAGGAGAGAAGTATGAGGATTCCTTGAGGCTTTGACATCTGCAAAGCATCTTCCAGAAACTGAAAGAAAAACCTGAAATAATTTGTCAAGTGTCATCGTAACTACAGATGTTACTAGCTTCGTTTTTCCATCGCACACAGCTGGCTGAATTTGTCCGAGACAAAAGAGGTTTAGAAAAAGATGATGAAAAATGATAAGACTTAAGGGAAAGCTCTGGAATCTAGGATGTAAAGCTAGGAAATCTTTTAAAGGTTCAGGCAACTGCTGTGTGCTGCGCTGCACGTGTGTGCCATAAGTACTAAGGCAAGTTTTGTAAGAAGACTGCCAGCTCCTGTTGTGCTTTTTTATCATACAAATCATGTCCTGGTCAAGTCCATATTGCTGTACTAGAGCCTATAGAATTCATTGTGCTTTTCCATAGAGGGGTGCCTGAGATTGACACACAGTTTGAAATTAACTCTTTTATCATTGCCCCCCCCTAAGTAGGAGGTTGAGTTGTTGAGCTCTTCTGCCATTCCCAGCTCTGCTGCCAGTTCTTCCTGGGGCCTTTGACACAAAGACACAGAGCTCTCTGTCTGGCTCTCTGGCTACCTGTCATTTTGCCTTTTTTTTTGAAAAGTGAAGAAATTGGAAGCAGAATTTAGCAATGTAGTAACAGAGATGGCTGAAGGAAAGAAAATAAATCATGATGCAGGCAGACAGCATCCAGCTGAAAGTTTGACCAAGTTGCCTTCCCTAATTTTTTTTTTTAAAGTAGCTCCAAATTAGCGCATCCTTCCATCCAACCCGTAGAGCAAAGAAAAGGAATGTGATTTTTTTTTTTTTAATTTTATTTTATTTTTTATTGCTCAACCAGCTGAGGTTGAAGTTTGGTGGTATCACTGGGGCAAAGCAAATAGGTCACACCCTGTTCTCTCCATAACCCTTCTCCAGAGAGCTGTTCAGCTGTCGAGCTTTGCAATCTCTTGCTCTCCTTGCTGCCAAGAAAAGAATTGCAACCAATAAAGGAAAGAATGACTAAGTGATTTTTTTTTTTTTATTATTTTTTTGGATGTTTATAGAGCTTGTCTGTGTTTAAAGCAGTTGCCAGTTTGGTATATCTGTGAAATATGTGCAGTTTATACTGAAGCTGGGAGAGGGTGGGAGAATTAGTGAGTTTTTGCTGGTCTAAGTGTTGGCAAAGACAGCGAAGGCAAATGCTGCAGGAATGTAGTGATGCTCATAGACTATAATCTCACTTCCTGGGGGCACTTCCAGTTTCATTGGGTGCTCTATTATTTTTTTTTGTGTGTGTCTTACGGAAGAAAAAGTATGGCTTTGTGTGATCACAGAGCATCTACTGTCTCTTACCTCATCAGTGTAACACATCCCAGCGATCATCCTCCTGAGATCTAGAAATATCAGAATCCTGATATTGTCAGCCTTCAAACATCTATTTTAAGTTTGTATCTAGGATATTTTTATATTTCTGACTGATTGCTTTATTGGCTATTGCACTGACACTTGTATATATGGAACATGTGCTTTTTTTCAAAAGCAGGAGTCCTTGGGAATAATGCAACACATTCTCTACAGATGTTCATGCTTTTCAGAACCAATTACATCTATTTTTGTCCTTTGTTCACCATTTGCATTGTTCCAAAACTACTAGAGAATGTGATTCTTTTAAGTCCCTTAATAAAGTGACATTACTCAAAAAATCATAGTTGGTGTCTTGGCAGTTTTTGTATGTCGTGGACTGGCTCAAAGAGAAAGGCCTCACCAGGCACTTGAAATCCAAATTCTGTTTATATTATCACTGAGGGGACAAAAGTAGTCTTCAGTTAATATTTCCTCCTAAGTCTATCTGTCATAAAATGAATCCAATAAGGTTCTATTTTCCAGAAATCAGAAAAAATTTTAAACAGTTAATGTCTATGTAAATCTGTCTGGCAGATTTAGTCTGGGCAAAGAATTGTTACGCAGCAGGAGTACATGCAGGAAACCCATTAATGGGTTACACTGTTAATAACAGATCTACTAAATTCTCTAGTTACTGGTCTGGTGGCTTAAGTGATACCCTGGCTGAGTAAAGCAGCAAAGCAGAAGATCTTTAATCAGTGGTGGGGTAACCTTACCCCAAACTTTTCATTATATTGGAACAATAAGGTGGGTTGTTCTTTTTCTTTCCTAATAAACAAACCACGAATAGTTCTCATTCAGATCTCAGAAGTGGGTCATCGTGTCTTTTCTGCACA
>BJBW01002120.1:39521-53996 GCA_004320125.1 Scolopax mira | reverse complement strand
GTTAAAATGTGATTTTCCATCTTTTGGAAAGTTGACGTTTAAGTGGCCAATGAACAAATTGTCTGTACCTGGCATTAATAATGTATCTGAAACACTTAATTTAACTTTTTTAAGGATGCACGTGAAGATAACAAAGCAAGATCTGGCCTTCATCTCTTCTGAAGAACATCATCTATACTTGCTGTTATATCCTCGGAGCAGTTTAGCTTGTCCATATGGGAACACTGAAGAAGCTGCTACAAAATAAAATGGAATATACTGGTGGCTGAAAGCAAACGTCTGGCCCAAAATGAAGGCTAAAAGCAGCTGCTTTCTGAACTTGACACGCACAACTTGTTATCCAGCTGTTCCAGATGTGTCAGTATTCAAATGTTACTTGTGGAATGAAGTTTTGGGTGTTTTGTGGTGATGTTTCTTCATTCTGTCCTACGCCAAAGAGAATGTTTTTGAAGGTCTGTGCAAATGTTATCTAGCTGCTGTTGTGAAACTGCAAGCAACTCTTTAATTGCAGCTGTGGGTAAGTAACATCACCACGGTGGCTGCTAATTGGCTCACGTGGCACTCATGCTATGGATGTGTTTAAGAACACTTATTTGGGCTGAGTTAGGTTCTGTTTGGAATAAAAGAAAAAGCTGTAAGCAAATGGTGCTGTTTCCAGTGGACTGCTGTAGAGAATACTGGGACAAAACCAGATGTGATCTCATTAACTTCTTTATTGCTGAAACCAAACCTAAAAGAAGGAATTAATTTTTTGTCAAATTCTATCCAGATTCCTTGATCTAAGGAACAGGAATACTTCAAAGAATTTCAGACTAAAAATGGAAACACCCTCTTCCTCTTTTGAAGGTGAAATGAGTACTGTTTAAAAAAAAAAAAAGGCAGACCCCTGCAGGTTTGATGTTATACATAGAAGCAGCAAGATTTACGTATGGCCTAGAGAGCTGGGAAATGAAACCTTTCAGAAAAATTCCTGATCCTCATCAGTTGTCATCTGGTAGTTTTCTTGGATGGCAGCGAAGTGACTGGCACAGTCCAGGACTCTCTGCTGCGACTTTAAATCCGTTCTAGTCCAATGTGTAACATATTCTGCATTCCTTCTCCCCAGAAAAAACCGCTTTATCCACCCAACAGCTGTCTGTCCTTCCGTAGGCAGCTGAATCCAGGCCACCAGTTTCTTGCTTGAAATCCCTAAAAACTGCAGGTGCTTGGCATCTTGAAAGATCAAGCTCAAAGCGGATCGTGTGAGGCGCCCAACAGTTTGAAGTAACTTTCATATGAATTTCCCTTATTTTCAGCAATAGAGTATTTAGAAGAAAAAAAGAGATAATTTTTTTTTCAAAGTACTAGTCACGGTGGTAGGAATCAAATAATTAGTAAGTGCAAGCAAACATGTAATAAGTTATTTGATAAAACTGTCATTAATTGCCAAGAGTGTGTTTCAAAGTGATTGAAAAAAATGCTGCAAATTCAGCAGCTCTCAAGTCCTAAAAATCACCTTTTCACAATGTGCATTTTTGCTGAGCCCTGACACTGATCACATGTGTAGTCGACTGCTCTGTATCGTGCAACTTTCTTGTTGGTAAAATCCCAAGTCAGCAAGAACATGGAGGCTGTTTCATATGTTTCAGCTTTAAAGAGGAATGATTTACTTTTCTTTTTAATATTTTCATGCTCATCCACCGGTCTTGGAAAAGGACAATAGTGGCTACTGCATTTGTTCTTTTTGTATACTGAAGTGGTGATATGGAGACAGATGGGGGAAAAAAACCCAAACAATTGAACTTTCCAATTACTGTTTGTGACCGCTGCTGTTTGGTGTTTGATTTCTGGCTGCCTGGAGACTCCAGGAGTTTACAGACATGAGGGCTGGTACTGCACAGGAACCAACCTGCGTATGAGTTGGTTCTTTGGAATGTGGGGAGAGAGAACTACTCTGAACTCACAGCATTTTATTGCATGATCCTAAAGCTATTCTGTTCTGTGTGATCAGCTAAATATAACCTAGCTAAGCTCCTCTTCATTGCCGTTATCCAGAATGGAGAAGGAAGAACAGCGGTCATGACATTTTGATCATTTTTTCCTAATTAAAATCTTGTGGAGCTCAAGGAGCAGGTAAAAGGTAGGTGTCTAAAGCCTTGCTTTGAGTCATGCCTATTTCAGAGAAGTGCCCTGCACAGATTATCATACATCTTTCCCTGTCTGTCTGGTTCCAGGCTGGAACACTTCAGTTATTTTACCTTTGAACAGAATCCCTAACTTTCACAACATTTTCAGGCAATTAATCATAGGCAGTCTGTGAAGTCTAAGATCTCTTTACAGCTGGTGGCTCTGAACTCTTAGGAGGATGATTATATACAGGAGTGAATCCCAGTTAACTCCAGATTTTCTAGGCAGTTCCCAAACCCTCGGATGCTGTAACTGCATCTTTGTCTGAATGCAGCAGCCCAGATTTCTATTCAGTTGGTTGGATGGCCACCTCCAACAACTCCTAAAGAGCAGTTGATTTTACGGATGCCCAGCAAGTGGGATTTGTGTTTTGAAAAATGCAATCAATATCACTGCAATAAGAGGCTTTCCCTCCCACAGCCCTCCCTTTTTCCTGCTGCCGTCGTGCAAGTAGGCACGGACAGCTTGGCTCGTGCTGTAAAAACACTGTTGTTACCTGTTGGCCTTGATGCAAAAGCAGCCAATCTAATCGATCTTCCAGTAGCTGCACTGGGAAGAGAAGTTGTGTTAAGAGGAGAAGCAGAAGTTGAAGGGCAGGTACGTCATCAGTCCAAGTTCTCACCTGGAAGGACCCCAGAAGAACAAAGTTAGCCTCGCTGCAGCTGCTGCGGCCACCGCTTCCCCACTTTAGCTTGCCTCCTTTTGCCCCTCTGCCTGGGCTTTTGTCCTCGTGGCGTGGTTGCCATTGTATAGCAGTTTTAAGGGATGAAAGCAAATGATTGCTGATGGGTGACACGATAGTGCTTTAAATGGGAATGCAGATGGGTTCCTATCCCAAGCCATACAGTAACTCCGACACTTGTCGGCAGCACAATAGGCTGAGGATGGTCGCCATAAGCAGAAGGGACTGACAAAAGAATCTGTGATAGACAAATACCAGTATGTGTTTAAAAAGAAAAACCAACAAAAAAACAACAAAAACCACCCACCTGATGTTAGGATGTCCAGAGCTGTCAAAAATCTCTGTAACTTGCAGGCTGTCCAGATGTGGCACGGGCTGCATCTTAGTAATATTTAGTATCGCGTTCTCTTCTGACTCTCTGGGAATCTGGGTGCTGAGCACGTGCAGGAAATTGGGGATTACAAACTTGTCTGAACTTTTCACTGCCAAACATTAACATGCGGATGCAGCAGCCTGTATGTAAATGATGTTATCTGAGCTGTTGTATGCGTGTGTTTCCAGGATAAGAAAGGAGATTACTTCATTGTGTGAACTAATTACCTGTGAAGAAAAAAATTAGAGTCTTTTTAATGTTAATGCCAGGCTGTATTTTTATTAACCTCCGTACTCAACGATCCCGTGTTGTGTGTTTATTGTGTATTTTCAAATATTAAGGACTTGATCCTTTAGCCTAAATGGAAGACTGTGACTTTGCATAAACAGGTTTCTTTGCAAGGTTGTGGCCACATCTCAGAGCCTTCCTTCTGCCCATAAAATGGGGTTGCTTCACCAACCGTAGAGACAAAGGGACTTTTAAGCCTCGTGGTATTGCTGCTTAATCATGCATAGCAACAATTAAAGAGTGGGCAGTCATATTAAACTGGAACTACAGGACAAATTACTGGAAAACAGAGCAAATATGTTCTTGGCCTAATCTGGAGTTGCATACAACCGGGGCAAGGGAGTTCATGTTCACAGAGGAGATCAGAGACCAGACAGGAGCAGCCCTTGTGTGTAAAAGTTAAACGTGCTCACGCTGCAAACAGAATGACACCAGAGAGAATTTGTGCAAGAGTCCAATCTCTTGTGGTTACTCCATCTCAGCCGAAATTCAGCACGGTGCTTATTAATACTATAATTAGATAAGGGAGGAGGGGAGTAACTCTCAAGTATTTTATGTTTTAATATTTGTATAGCTTTTAAACCAGCATTTATTTTGGTAAACGTGATATAAAATGGGTTGCTGAGTTTTGCCTATATAGTTCGCTATACATAAACTGATAATAATATGTTGCATGTAACAGTAATGAATATACATGCAATATGCCAAAAGAAGTTAGTACAGTGCAGGCAGGTGGTGGACTGAGCTCACCTGGTGCAATAAAAGAAGGTCCAAAAATCTGCCTGTATTAGTATGAAAAAGACCTCCAAAATGCATGCCAGTATCACAAAACTAGAGGAGAAACGTGGGGGTTTTTTTTAATGTAAAGTCCATTTTAAACTGGCTGCTTTATTACCTCTTTACGTGGAGCTTGTGGTTGTGAAACTGGGAAGCAAATGTGACTGGAGAACATCTGGGTAAGATCAGGTCCTCAAGGTAGCAGGGAGCACAGGAACCACGGCCTGAAGTGATGCCAAAGGCTTTTCCTGGGAAGACACAAGGCAGAAGTAGGTCACTGCTCCCTACAGAGCTGGTACCTTAACGCTTTTCAGTGCCTGAGTTAGGCTTCTGGGATACTTGGCTCTTTGTTGTACCTCTCATGCACTAGCACAACCTAAATCAAGTCATTTTCTCAACTTAGAGTCACCAGTTTTATGTGAAGACACGTCGTTGTGAATTGTTGTAAGATGTGCCACATTTTAAATCACATTTTTTTCACCTTTTCAAAAGCGTTATAAAAACGTTTCCTATCTTTTCCAGGCTTTAAATAGTTCAATCCACTTTTCAGCAAGAGGAAACAAATACTTAGCATTGCCAAACCCAGCTAGATATTCGACCCTAAAGATAAAGGTCTGATAAATTACCTAGTTAAATGTAATATAAAGCCAAACTGCTGCCATTTGTCCTGATAGTAGACCTCTGTAGCAACAGCTTGCTAAGAATTTACAGTGCCATGTTTTCCTACTATATTTTAAGTAGTATAGTAGCTTGTTCCAGGGCACTGAACTGCCTCGGAAAAGTACTGGGCAGTATTTGTTTCTGGAATACAGTTTAACTGTGCCACTAGGTAAAAATTATTAAGCATATCATAAACCTTCATCGTCACTAAAAAAAAAAGACATTTAAAAAGATCGAATAGAATCAAAAGTGTTACGTGATTAAAAACATGATTAAAAATGTGGTTAAAACGTATTGAGATCTCTCCATGTGTACGTGTAACAGCAGCTTTCAGCAGAAGGGTTCAAAGACAGACAACTCTACTGTGGGCACGTCCTAACCACTGTTAAACTGCTGCACAACAGAGAGATAAAATGTTTTGCCTGCTCTTATACAGTCAGCTCTTTTGGAGAGGGCAACCAGGCTGGGAATAGACTTCAGGAGAGGGGAATCAGTGCTTTGCCTATTAGAAGGCACGCAGCTCATCTGTAGGGCACATCTTTGGGGCATTAAGCTAATTTAGGATTTAGGTCTCCTCATTCTGCAATATATTCTAGGTTGCCTGAGACAGGGACCCTCTGAACTATTTAAATTCTGAATTATGGAAGGGTCACAGTGCAACTCAGCCTCTCCTGGGTGATACGTGCCGAGTCCCCACCTCCTATCAGCCGTCCTTCTCAGGCCAACAACATCTGCCTTTGCTACGAGTTCCTCAAAACTCAGGCCGAGTTTGACATTCTGGCTTCAGTGAGGTCAATGGGAATTTTGCAATCAATACCAGAGAGGTCAAAGTTTCAGACAAGGTTTGTAAAGTTCATCTGAGTTCAACAATCACCTCTGGTCATTGAATTTGCAATAAAGGTGGCTCCTGCGAGGTGGAGCGTAACGCGCTCGATCCCCGCTTCCGTTCCATTAGTGGTGAGCAGCAGGAGCAGAGTCAGTTTCCAAATGTTTGTGCTTCCAAATTTCCCAGTGCTTCAAATAAACATTATTGGGACTAAATCAACACGTGCCTAGTCAAAAAGACCTTACTTTCTCCTTCCTTGTTTACATTATGAGGAACGCAGCCTCAGTAACCATTTTTTCAGTCATTTAGGTAAAATAAAAGCTTCGCTGTGAATGGAATAGTCTCAAAGGTCCCCAAAAACTAGTACTCGTGGTGATTGCAGTGGGAGAGTTGGCATGGACAGCAAGGTGCCTAACTGCAGCATGAAATACAATGCATTTATAGGGAATGGAGAAGATGCTGTATGTCAAGGGTATGACATCCAAGGAGCTGGTAGTGCCCCAGAAATCCTCTCAGCCTCTTGCCCCAGAGGTGCCAGGCAAGCAGCACAGCGTACAGGGGGCTGTTTGTACATCCCTGGGGTTGGATTGCAGAAGGTGCTGGTATTTGTATAGGTTTTCTACAGGTTATTACTGCTGCCTTCTAGGTGGCACTTTTATTGCCAGAGTGGGGCCAGAGGGAGTACAGGAAGGCTCAGTGTAGCCCCTGTTAAACCAGAGGGATGAACAGAAGGTGTGTGTGGGGGGGGGGGTACAGCAGTTCTGGTTTGGCCAGATATTGTGATTCTATTCCAGCTTCAGAGGGCAGGAGTGAGGAATTTTGCAGAGTAAAAGCAGGGAGATTTGAGCAGCAGGCATTCCCTTGGCTCTGCTGTCAGCAGGCAGGGCAGTTCCTTCGGCAGGGAACCGCTGCAATGAGCTGCTGAAGCCCTTTTCAGTCCCTGGGCTTCCCAGTGCTGTCATGACAACAGCTACTTTCAGGGTCCTGCTGAAACCCCTTTTCACATCCAGTGAATGCCGTGCACAGAAAAGTAGGTTGTTCTCTCCCTCCCTCTCTCAGATTTGGTTGATGGAGAACAGGGAGGGATGCTGCACTTCCACGGACTCGGCTTATTTTCCACGAACATGACAGATCCTTGATCTTACAGGAAAGGTTTGAAGAGTTATGAATTGGAAACATCATTTTAAAAGCTCCAAAGGCAAATATACCACCTGTAATAAATACTCGTCTTTAGTGGCAAATGACAACAAAATTGTCCTACTGGTTTTGTAATTGTTAAATTAGTTTTGATTACTTTTGGGTATGACTTCTGTTGTTCAGTGAATACCCATAATAATGGAAAGGCTTTAGATGCAAAGGTTTTGGAAATCTGAACTTTCCAGAAATTCACGTTTGCTTGTGTTCAAGCCTACCAAATAATAATTTCTATTTAAATACACTAATGCTGCATATCTCCAGCTGTTATCATACAGCTAGAGACCTGATTTTTTTCTTGTGACATAAGCAGAGCCGGGGGGGGGGGAAGAAGAACCATCCAGCTGTTAAGGTTTTGGGAAATCTGAACTTTGACACCTTCTCAGTGACAGCATCTTGCCCAAGGCTGACCAGACAGCGTGATAAATGCCTCTCTTTAAGGATAACCTCTCTCCCTTAACTCCCCAGCACACCAAGATCCCGCATTCACGGAAAATATGTCAGCTTAGTTGCTCATCACTTTTAATGTCACAGGATACAGCAGGGCCCTAAATTTGTCATGCACACTATGACGGGAATTCTGAATGTAGTCATTAATCTTTCAGGCTGCACCTAAACCTGCCTGCAGGGACTCACTGCTTGGTGGCAGTCACGCAGCTCAGCTCAGCTCAGCTCCTGACTAGGCCTCCCTTCCCATCTTTAGAAATCATGGTGCAAGGCATGACCAGCGTGAACGTGGTTTTCATCCCCATGTGAAGCTGGGGCAAAGCCAGAGCATATGGTTGTATCCGGGAGGTAAGAAAAACATTTACTGGTTTTGCAGATTGGAAGATGCCTGTGTCTTTGTTTAATGTGGGAGTAATATCTCAACTTTACAGAATCACGGAATAGTTGAGGCTGAAAGACACCTCTGGAGATCATCAGGTCCAACCTCCTGCTCAAAGCTGCATCAGCTAGAACAGTGTCCAGGTGTGACTATCTTCAGGAATGGCAACGTTGCAACCTCTTCCACTGTGTGACAGCCCTCATTGTGAAAAAGTTTCTTCTTATGTTTAAAGAGAATTTTCTGTATTTCAGTTTGTGGACATTGTCTCTTGCCCCTTCACCAGATACCACTTATCAACAGATACATCTTTATATCCTTGAGCCTTCTGGACTGAACAGCCCCAGCTCTCTGAGTTTCTCCTCATCTGACATGCTGTGCTCCTTCAACTATCTTCAAGGCCCCTTACTGGGCCCACCAAAGCACATACTGGGAAGCTGAGAACTGTGGTTAGAAGGACACGTGATCACAAGAGATTGATTTTGAAAAGTCAAGAGACTCTTGCAAGAAAAAAAAAAGAAGGGGAAAAAAAAAGCATAAACATTATAACTAGATTTCTGCAAGGGAATTTTCAATTATGAAATATTATTTTTAAAAAAATAAAGATTGTTCTATGATAAACTTCTATTTCAGTTATGACCACAAACTGAAGAAGGGGAGTTTTAAAGTAATCCTAGAAGAATGTGGAAAAGCCTCTGTAAACTTGCACTCGTTCCAAGCTGTGATTTGTATGTAATTAGCATTCAATTCATTGTGCGTTTCTGTTTGGTTGTAATGGTTACACACCGGTTTTGCAACAGGCGAGATCTTGATTACTGATTTTATGGTTTTGAAAAGACTCTCCATGCGTGCAACGACAACAACAAAAAATATTCTGCTCTTGACTTTACATCTGCATTTTTAGAAAAAGAAAAAAACACCTACAGGGATGAGCTGCCTAATGTGCAGAATTGTCTTCTCCACTGCGATGACCTCCCCCTGCTTTTATTCTAATGCTCTCTTTCTAACAACTGACCAGCAGAGAAGAAATGGACACCTGGTGGCAACCCTGTGCTTGGGGCTGGGCACACACCTTCATTTAAAGCTGGAATCCGGCTCTGTTTTGCGTAAGAATGTAGAAAACACACATTCCCCAAATTAATAGCATGTAAAGACTCTTTAATCTGGAAGCAAATATGTTAATCATCTCTGGTTAAAGCTAATCTAAATTGCAGCCTTTAAGAATGTTGATTCTTCTGAGACTGAAGAATTTTGGCTGCCTTTTATTGAAAAAGTGCAAACTGCACCAAGTAAAAAGTGTACACAAGAAGGTATAGAATACTTTGGGAGGAAAAGAAAATGTATCTGATAATTTATATTTTTTTCTGAATGATGATATAAAAGTATTGACAATATTCATTCTACTTGCTTGTACCATACTTCATATATTATTATTTTACCTGTTCATATGAGGCATTGCATCAGCTATTTAAATTTCCAATGTGGCATTTGGAAAACTTTCTAAATAGTCTCAAAGAAAAGCACAACATATTTTTAGCTTATACTTATGCAAGTCCCTGGAACTCACAAAAATTTAGAGATGTGGATGACAGGTTGAATATTCAGATAGATATACCAGTGCAGAAATATTGCAAGTAGCTTTTGCTTTTGAAGCAAATTCTGAGTTGGTTCTCAGTAGTATCTATAATAACCAATAGCTTATCACAGCTAAATAATATCTATTTGAAATTCTGTGCTTATGCTTCAGTTTTTTGCAATAAGCTGTAAAGCTGTACATGAACTGTATTATGAGGACTTCTAATGCCTTGAACACAAAGCTTTGTATCTTTCAATAACAAAAAAGTCTTCATGCTTTCTTATTTTGCTGTTTGTGTTCTCCTCCAATATCATTTGACAGCAAATTTAACATCAATTGGTGTGCATTTTAGAGAAGAGGTTTTATGCAGTTGTAAAATATCTGGTTCCCTTCAATTACATGACAGCATCTATGGAACATGGGCTCCCTCTGTTTGTGTTTACGGAGGGCTTAAAACAAAGATGCCCTCATTTCCACTGGGTTTGCAAGTTGTTACAATAATACAAATGCAAATATAACGAATGTTAGGATGTGCTACTGGATGAACTCCAGAATGATAGAATGGGATTTTTCACTCCTGAACTAACTCCTTTGTGTTACCTTAATAATTTCTTAATTTTCCTGTTCTTTTTTTTTTTTTTTTTCCCATTCCCAGAGTGGACAGAGTTACATTTAACTGAGCTGTCTGGAGTTTTCTGAAGTTTCACAACCTAACAGCCACAGAATGCCATTCTATTTTTTTTCCTCCTAGTTACCACCAAAAGCAGTTCCTTGGTCTAGTTCATGGCATGAATTTCAGAGACAGCTGTGCTGGCACAACAGAAAAGGCAGTATGAGAGCTGTAACAAAGCAGGGGCAGGGAAGAGGGGACAGAAGGGCCCAAGCAATACCTAGAATTCCTATTGCTGGGAAGTGTTTTGCAGAACCAGTGCACAGCACCAGCGAGGGCTCACCACCCAACCGGGAGAGAAGAGGGCCTCCAGTCCAACATGGATTCCCAGCAGCTTGACCCAACCAAGCAAGGCTTGAAGCTTCCTATAGTCATGGTTTCTGAGCAAGCAGTATGGGGAAAGATTAAAGGCAGCTTTAAAAAGCAAACAGCCTAGAAACAGCATAAATTTGAAAGGGAGAATTAACCGGGTGCTGCAGGAGAGGGTGGGGTCAGAATTGCAGAAGGAGGCAGTTTCAGTTCGGTCTGAAGGGAAGGGTGAGAACCTTCCAGAGTGCTGGATGCTTACTTGAGTCAATGGGAGATTGCAACCTCTTCCTCCAGACCTTAAATTTGGATGGGGAAGGGTGGGGCAGAAAAGAAGGGATGGGTACAGTTTCCAGAGGGTGCTGAGCAGGCAGAATATTGTGAGCAAGGTGAGTCACCATGTTCAGGCAGCAGGAATTTCCTGCAGTGCCTAAGACACGGGTGTGGAGGCAGGGGCAGAAGGGAGTTCAGGGACCAAAGGTTTTGCTTCACAGAATTCCCCCTGGTATCCTAACAGGTGCAAGGTGGGATGGAATTTTTTCTGTATCTTAGGCCTATGGCATTTTTTTTTCCTCCTCTTTCTATGGGCCAGTATTAAGGTGCTGATCAATGTTAGAAAATAAAAAGTGAAAAAAACCACTGCCTTATACATAAAAAAATCTTTTGATGATCTCACCTAAATATCCTTACAAAAAACCCACAAAAGAGGAAAATCGTCGTGACTCAAGAAAAGACTAAACTACTTCTGTGGAGTGTGCTCACTACAGACTCTGCAGCCAATGTGAATGCCCTGCACCCTGGTGTTTCTGAGGTAAGAGAACAAAATCTTAATTTCTTCTCCCTGCTCTGCTGTGTCTGCAATGTTGTAGTAGAGAATGGTTCTGCTTGGACTCTTTACCTGTGAACAAGCTTCTCCTAGTTTATTTTTAAAATTTATTTTGTACTTTGTTGAGAATGTCATCCAAGTACCACAGGTTAGTACACCTCAGCTTAAGTATATCTCAGCTTTAAAGCATTGTCCCTGACAATGTCATAACCTGATTGCACCAAGCCCTTTGTGTGAAGGACAGAGGAACATCTACCCTCAAAGCCCACGAGGGTGCCTAAGTTCCTTTTTCCAAAGGATTTCCTAACAGCACGTCTCCTGCTTTGAGCTTTTCTCAGACCATTCAAAGGCAAGTGACTTAGATGCCTTTGCAAGTTCTAGATTCACCTGTTCTCAGACAGATCTCCTCTTTCAAGAGGGGTGAGAAGTCAAAAACCTTGAAGAAAAAGGACACTGACCTTTGGCAAGCTGGGTATTTTTATAGAGAGAAAGCTCGGTAACAAGACTCAAGCAATTATTGCTGCTTGCACTTGATTCGGACCAAGCGTGGCCAGAAAATTTTGTTTTGAAAAACTGAACACAGGACACCAAAAGATTATCAGAGAGTGTTTCTTTGATGACTGCCTGCTGCAGCAGCGACCCCTTTGGTACTGATCTTTTCCTTAAATGCAAAGTAATTTCCATGAGGCAGGTTCACACCTCCTGAAGTTTCCTCCCCTGACCTTCTTTGAATACACAAATTACCTAATGAGCTGGCGTCTCTACTTAGGCAAGTGGGAAGCGGGAGGTCTGAATCACCCTGCTCGTTTTGGGTACACAAACACAGGGAGCCTGGCGTGCACGCATGACCTCAAGAAACCCAGAGAGATTTGGGGGAAAAAACCAAACGAGTACAGCAGTGGGCTTGTGAGCACACAGCTGAGTGGATTTGGACAATTTACCTTAGTGTACATGGAGGTCTTTGAAATAACTTTCCCCTTGTTTTGCTTATATTCTTAGGATGGTGAAAGCTCTCTTTTACCTAAGTCCTTTATATAAAAGTTTTGGTTTCTCATGACTTGATACCTCTCTGATTCTGTCCCTCCCTGTGGCAAAGAACTCCAGAAGAGAATCAATGGGTAGAAGAGACATAGGAATTACTTCAGCTACTGCTGGCTTCTGACTGAACCAAAGGGTGTAGTTTCTTTTCGAAACCTGACTCTTCCTTGTTTGATAAGATTAGTGACAGCAACACCCACCGGGGGGTGCCACACCTTCCCAAGTGAAGAGCGAAGCGCAGAGGGAGGAGGAAAGGCAGAAGAGGATGGTAGAAGCTCAAGGGTTTGGTGACTATTTTGGTGAAGTTAGTAGACCAGAGATACATAGGTTACACAGATGAAACGGCATTACTGCTGTTCCTTGTCTTTTTTTGTTTGTTTGTTTAAGCATACTTACCATTTCCACCTTCCAGCTGAGGCTGCTTTCTAGAAATCGTGGAAAGTAGCGCCGCTTTTTTTGCTGTTGTCGGTTTCCAAAGTTGCCACATGCTCCTCTGTAGGTTAAAGATGTCATTGGCTCGTTTTCAAAGATTATTCCAACGTCAGGTCCCTTTGCTCCGATGCCGTCTTGCCGTTTCAGCACTGTGGCACTCCCATTTCGCTGCTGCTGCACCAGGGGTTGCTGGTGTTGCTGCTCACAACTGCGTGTGTGGACGGCCTGGCAGCCATCTCCAGCTATGCTAATACAGGTTTTAGGAGCGCCCTTTCCAGATTTTAATCCTACGTGGTTAACTTCTCCTGGAATCCAGGATCTCTGTGGATATGCCAGATACGCCTGCTGCAACTTGAAGTGGCAATGTTCTTCCTATTGCGCAGAAGGCACAATGTTTTTCTGACCCAAGTTGTGGTTCTTTGTTTTGTAGTTTGTTTTTAAATTAAACTACCACCACTTCACTTTTTTTTTTTTTCTCTTTAAACATGGCAAGCTCTGTAAGAGTTGGGTGAAGACTGACAGATATATATATATGACATTTAAATTCCTATGGAATAGTGTTTTATGCTTTCAATTACCCTCTTCACCTCTCCAATAATTTACTAAACTACCTGATTTCAACTCTGTGTTCAGATTCTACCCACTTTCCTGTTCTACTGCAAATCCCCATCCTAGAAGCTTTTGCCAATCACTTCCACACAACAATTTATCAAATGCTTTCTTGATGTCCACGTAGACAAGACCCTTGTCAAAAAGCCCATCACAGTAATCCTGCACGATCTACCTCTAGTAAACAACTTTATCCCGTTTTACACTGATATCAAAGTAACTTTAATTTTCAAAATTTGTTGTGAAGTTGTGTACACAATGGACAAGTCATTCTGTTCAGCTCTTTCACCCTTCCTCTTCGACACATATACTGCTGGGTTGGTTTTTTTTTTTCAGACGGCACAATTCCCAACTCAACAGATTTTCTAACCTCATGCCTCTGTAAGCAAATTTAGGTTCAAGAGGAAAAAAAACCAAACTAACTAATTTCCCTAGGGTTAGTACCTTAAACTTTTTTGTTTTACTTTCGTTTAAGCATAGTAATCTGTATTTAGTCTTTTAGTCCTACTTCTTTTGCCTAGTAGCCCACATGCCTCCTTACTGCAAATGGAGGTTTAAGGCCGCATCTCGTTTATTCTCTTTGCTGTCTCTCCTCGCTGCACAGCACAACTGCTTTTTCATGCTTTTTTCTCTGTGTCGCTTAAAACTTTCTTCCGTCCCCTTTGTGCCTCAGCTGTGCTCGTCTTTTGACGGTTTTCCACATCGTGACCTGCACCCCGTAGCTCTCTTTGCGTGAGGAGCCTCACCTCTCCCTTTCTCCTAAACTCTCAGTTCCTTCCCCCCCCCCCCTTATTTCCGTTACTACGGGTCCAGTCAGCTCCGCGGTCCCTGCAGCCGCCCCCCGCCCTGCCCTACTCCCCGTTTTCCTCTCACGGCTACAAAAGTCACCAAGTTTTCCTCACCCGGGATTCCCGCTCTCTTTGCCTCCCCCCCCCCCCTTCATTCGGCAGTTCCCTAGGCCTAGGGTTACTCAGCTTCTCACCCACCCGGGAGGCTACTGAGGTGTAGGCCGGGGTGAGGAGGAAGGGGATCGGGGGAAGGCTGCTCCTCCTGCCCGGGAATGCCTCGTTCCCCGTTCCCGCGGGACTCCCCCTCTCACGACCAGCGTTTAGCCGCTCTTCTGTTCCCCCGAAGCGGCGACCAAGACTGAGGCGACTCACGTCAGCCCTCAGGACGCCCCGCCCCGCCCCGCCCGCCAGTTAATGCCCCTCCCGCGCGCCGCCCTCCTG
>BJBW01002120.1:20085-39497 GCA_004320125.1 Scolopax mira | reverse complement strand
CCCCCCCCCTCTCCCCCCCCCCCCCTCTCGCGCCGGGGGCCGCCGCTCGCGCCCCGACCGCAGTTTTTTTGGGTTTTTTTTTTTTTGTCCCCGGGCGCGTTCCGTAGCGCGTGCGGCGGCGGCCGCCCGAGCCCCGGCCCCTCCTCTACTGCGGCTCGCGCCGCCGCGCGATTGTGCGGGGTTTGAGTGGAGGGCGAAGGGGGAGCGCGGGGCGGGAGCGAGCGCGGCCGCGCGCCCGGGCCACGCGCACGCCCCCGCCGTTGCCGCCGCCGCCGCGCGCGCTCGCTCGCCCCGCTCGGCTCCGCTCGCAGCGACTCGCAGGCGCCATGGCGGCCGCTCGCAGCGACATGGCGGAGCCGGAGGGGCTGTTTCCCGGCGAGGCGGCGGCCGCCGCGGTCGCCGAGGAGGAGGAGGCCGGGGCTGGATCCTCGTCGTCGCCTTCCTCCTCCTCCTCCTCTTCGGCGGCAGCCGCCGCGGTGGAGACGGAGTCGCTGCTGCTGCTGAACGGCGAGGCGGAGAGCATGTCGGAGCCGAGCCCGGAGAGCGCCAGCCAGGCCGGGGACGGGGAGGACGAGGAGGAGGAGGAAGAGGAGGAAGAGGAGGGCGGTGAGGAGGAGGAGAGCAGCCTGGTGGGGAGCAGCAGCACGAGCAGCGGCTGCTGCAGCGACGAGACCCGCTCGCTGAGCCCCGGCGGCAGCAGCGAGGCCGACGCCAAGGAGGAGCCCAAGGGCCCCCGGGGCAGCCAGGAGGACGGGCTGGGCCGCGGCGGCGGAGGCGGCGGCGGCGGCGGCGGGGGGAGCAGCTCCAGCAGCGTGTCCAGCGGTGGCGACGAGGGCTACGGCACGGGCGGCGGCGGCGGCAGCAGCAGCGGCAGCAGCAGCTGCAGCGCCACGTCGGGGGGCCGGCGGGGCAGCCTGGAGATGTCCTCGGACGGGGAGCCCCTCAGCCGCATGGACTCGGAGGACAGGTCAGTGCGAGTCCTGTCCCGTTCCTCACCCCCCGCCAGCGGCTGCCTTCCTGGGGAGCGGAGAAGGCGGCGGGGAAGCGGGGGTGTGTGTGTGTGGGGGGGGGGGGGGGGGTTAGTCCCTCGGGTCCCGGGGCGGCGGGCGCCATGTCCGGTCGCCTCCCCGCCTCTCAATGCCGGGGGGCTCGCCAGCCTGCCCGCCCGCCCTGCCGCAGCGGCGAAGGGGGCCCCTCTTCCTCGGGCGTCGACCGCCCCTCGTCCCCCCCCCCAACTCCATCCCGGCGGCGGGGGCTGTCAGGGCGGCGGGGGCCCAGCCACAGGTTTCTCCGGCCAACTTGTGCCGGGCGGGGCGGGGGGCGGCCTGTGGCGGGCCCTCCGCCTAATCCCTCCCGCCCCGCACCCGCCGCGGCTTCGGCTCCTCGGGGCCTCCTCCGGAGACTTGCCCGCTGATTTCTGAGGGGGGTGGGTTGTTGGTGGCCCCGTTCCCCCTCCGGCCCGGCACCGGGCGGTGGGCTCTGCCTTGAGGCTGCTGGAGCCGCAGCCATCACCGTTTGGCGTTTTACGGAGAGCCCCGGATCGCCCCCCCCGCTGCCGTGTGAGCACCATTCAGGTGGCGATATTTTGGTTACCGCTCTTTCCTCAAAAACTGCCGATTTATGTATTTATTTATTTCCAGAGAGTGCTTTTAGGGTTCTTCGGGGTTGTATCTTGCGCTAAAGGCACAGGTGGGGTCTACCCGAGGTTTGGGGGTGGCGTATCCTCTGTGGGTGTTGGTTTTACCTGCACCCGCAACCAGGGGCTCTGCGCTAGAGGCAGAAAGCTGAGTGGGAACCCCTTAAAGCGTAAGGGGAGGGACAAATATCTAGTTTATTAAAATAAAAAGGAGACCAGTCTTTTCCCTATGAAGCGTGCGTGAGTAATAAGCTGTGCGTGTTTATTGTATTGAAGTGAGGGTCAGTAACATGAGGCTCAAAAGTAATCGTCGTGTGAAAATCCTTAGTTTTTTGTTTGTTAAAGGTGCACATCTCGTTTTGCCAAAACTGTCGCATGGTTCTTGCAGAAAGGCACAACCAAATTCTCACACGTGGTTGAATTCCAGCTTTCAGATCTGTTTTAGCCCACAGAGTCAAGCATTTCAAAGATCGTGGGTTATGTAGTAGCTTTCTTGGATGTTGCGTGCAACAATTTAATTGACTAACTGAAAGTCGGATGAAAAATGGACATAAGGAAGCTACAGCATTTTAAGATTGCTTTTTACTAGCTAGTCCTTTCACATAGTTTAAGAAACTTTTGCTATTATTTTTATTTCAGTTTAGTTAGTTCAGACTTCCCTGTTAGGATTACAGTTTATTAACAATTACAATTTTGTTTGTGTTTTCTTGAGATAGTTTCATTGTTAAGTGTGAAGAATTGTGTGGTTTGGTCCAGAAACGTATTTTGAATATGTGTTAGATGAAATTCTATGTAGCTATACAAATACCCCTATTTCAGAAGTGGGGCATCACTAGATCTAACCTCAAGTTTTAAAAACAAACAAAACCCTCATGAGTCAGTTCCCCAAAACCATGCAGCTGGCCTAATAGACCTAGGATGAAATTTAGTTCTTTGGTTTCCATCTGACTTCCGAGACTCATAGGAGTCACATTTTCTTTTTCCTAAACTTGTGCAAGATTAGGGGGGAGTGGGTGTTGGGGATTGTTTGTTTGGCTTGGTTTTTTTCAAAAGCTGAGGTTTTTTATGAAATTGCATAAATATGGGAATAAGTTTCTGGAAAAACATCATCTACATAATGGAGTTTGAAGATTAGTTTCTTGTTTTTCATTGAATCAAAGTCGAAATCTAATCTTGATCTTATCTGAGTGCATGTCAACTTGTGGGTTGAGGAAAGAACAGGGGAAACCTGCAGGGGTTTTCTGGAAGTACAGTGTCATTATATCTTGCTCTTGCACTCCAAAGCTAGTGTGCTTCTTTCTCTGTCATTGTTCTCATGGCTCTGTTTCTACAGTCACACAGTTCCATCTGTGTGTAGACTCATTGTTGCTTCTTTCCAGTAAGCTTAGTACAGACTTGATGGCAGGAGTGGGACTTAATAGGCATTCAGTAAAGAACTGCAGCTTGTTTTTAGTCTTTGCAAAGTTTTATCTTGAACTGCCAGGCTGAAAACTCGGGGTGCTGAGAGGGAATTTTGTGCTGTAATTTCAAAGCCTGCTTGTTGAGTTGGGTAGGAAAAGAGCAACGCTACCAAGAGTGCCAGTCCTTATTCCCAGTGAGAGAAAATTTCATTTTGAGTGCACTCCTTGCTGCAGCGTGGTTGAACGTCCTAGTATTTTTGCTGCATGTAGTGCAGCAAGTCACTTGCTTGACCTAGTGATTCAAAGGATTGATTGTCACTGCTCGGAAGCCGGCCACAATGTAATCTTGTGGCTTTTAGGTGATCAGACAGACAAACAGAGTGTTGCAGAAGGTAGAGGATGTGCCAAAGAACTGAAGAGGATGGTGAAATCTCAGGGAAGAGCTGGCAACAGCTTAGACTTCTAGGTGGAAGTACAGTTTTATGATAATATATCAAAATTCTTAAGTACTTATTCATAGATTTGGTCACCTCTGCATTAAATTGTAAGTTCTGTAGCTACAAGAGAATGATATTCTATTAAACAGTGTTCTATATGAGATAGTCTATTGTGCAGTACTTCATGACCTTTGCTAACCCATGTCTCTGAAGTCCTAAGGAACTTGGTGTCTCGTCTGCCAGTGTGTTGTACAGTCAGATTACCTGGGGGAGGGAAGAGAGAGAAAATGAAAGGGAGAGATTGAACTAACACGCTTGAATTTACACTCCCAGGTTTAAGCAAGAGGAAGCTCGTAGAAGGTTATACTTGGTAAAGACTCTCATGCTGTAGGCAGGTTTGGTAACATTCAGATCGTGCCCCCAGGCCTGGGATTTTTTTTTTCTTGTTTCCTCTGTAGAAAATTTGAATAAATAAGAGGGTGTGGTGGGAGAGCCTGAATTCCATGAGTGATCAAATTCCTGTTTCCCTCTGTACGGTCTTTATCATTCTCCACAACTATCAATATGTTACCTCTTTCATTTTTGGTTTAGTGATAGCAAATATAAAATAAACTGTAAATAAAACAGCTGAACAGGAAAATCTTGCATATGATCAAGATAGAATTACTCTTCAGCAACTTTTGTTGCTAGCATTTTGGATGTATTTTGAGAGTATCTACTAGTAGAATAAATATTTTGGGGCATTGCTGTGGGACATTTTTAAGTATTCATAACAACACAAGAAACATACATCACGTTGAATATCGATGATCTGAAACCTAGGGTGAATTTTAACCTGCTATTTCCATGCACATAGAGAGACTTTGTGCTTTGCTAAAATACATTTATCCTTCCTTAAAAACAAAACAACCCAGAAACCAAAAAGTAAACCCCAGACTGGTACTTAGGATAACCAGGTGGCATTTTCAGCCCAGTGGTATTCATAACGAGAGCAGAGCACAGTAACTCTAGGACTGGTAGGTCGATCTGTTATCACTCCAGGTTATTTCCTGGGAATTGTGCTGAGATCCCACTACTGTGCTGAAGTTTGTCTACGACTTTAGAGCAAGCTTGGATCGACTGGCTCGATCATAATAGGCTGCATTCAAGTTATCCTCCAGATTTATAGTTAGAACAAAGACTATTATCAGTATGTGAATGCTGGTGATTTTCTTGTGCCTTTCCCTAACTTCAGACGTGTTGAAAGGATGGATGTGTTCCTCTGGAGTTCTCTTGAACAGCTAGTCTTACCACAATGCTGTTAAACGTTTGATAGGACTTTGAAAGAAAAAATAATGATTAGTTAACTGTAAACATAGTAACTGAGTTTAGCACTGAGCCACAGGTACTGAAGCTAGACCTAAGTGGATGCATGGATTTGGGTATAAATCAGCTGATCTGAATGCAGTGGGAGATGAGTCTGCAGCTCACTGATGTGTTGTTGCTGAAATACAGTATTTACTTACAAACACTTAGTGTTAAATTACTGAAATAATTTAAATTATAGACGAATATTTAAATCTGAAACAGTTTCATTATTGGATTTTGTTTGACTTGGAGAACAGTGGTAGACCTTGCAATTGTAGTGAGATGTTTAGCAGAAACAGAAGTAGTAAAGCTATATGAAGGGCTTTTTTTGTTCACCCTTGTGAATTTGTCTTGCATCTTTATACTCTTACCTAGAAGCTACTGCTGGTCTTCCATTTTTAAATCCTCTTTACCCTTTAGCAGTTCATCCCTTGCTCGCTCCTCGTTCTGACTGGGCAAGAAGCACTGAAAAAATATTTCAGCTGAAACATATCAGCTGTTTTGCTGGTTGATACATATAAGTGCTGATTGACTAGATGGTAGGCCAAATGTAACAGGTTGTTGGACTTAAATGTAATCTGTCCCTCAGGCACAGCACTAATTATTGTCCATCTTTTTCATGTAACTTTTAAGGTTTGGTGGTTTTTGTTGTTTTGGGTTTTTTTTTTTGAGCCTTTTCATGTTTACTGTTATTCATCAACAGAATCTGTTGTTGGGAGGGACTGACTCAAGGAATACACAATAAAATTCAAGGAAACTTATCTATCTTAGCCATATTAGACTTGTAGAATACTTCTAGAAATGCTATTCTGTTCCTGTGTCATAGGCAAGCAGTTTTGAAAACGGACATTTCAGGAAAGATTTTCAATAATCAACCTTTTTGTACTTCAAATTGTTAGGCTTGTTCATTTTATTGGGAGAAATGAGGTGGTATGAAACTAACAGGTTGAAAGAAAAGAGATTTAGACGTGAAAATCCAAGATCTAGGCTGCATTTTTAAAATTTCACTTAAAATGAAGACCTTCTCAACCTTTAATATGCATGCTGATTTTGAAATAAGTGATTTAAAGGTTTAAATGTAGCCTTTATTTTATCTAGTGTTTAAACTCTTCAAAATGAAGGATATTCAAGACTGACTAGGCAGTGACATGTGAATTATATAGGTTATGTTTATGAAGGCAGAATAGTAAATTTGAAATGCAGTCAGGGAGGCATATGGTATTAATAGGTGTGATTCACATATCCATGTGCCCAGATTAAAAAGTGCTTTGGGCCTCTCCTTGCTGCATAGTCTCACTTGTTCCTATTTGGAAGTGAAGAATCATTCACTGGCACTTACAGCAAGGTGGCCATGTCGTTACTGTTTTTTTAGAGTGAGTGTAATATTGATATGTCAGAGTGGGCTGTGTAGAAGATTACCTGAGATTCCAAAATTCTGCTGAAAACTGTACTTGCAGTGTTTCTGACTGAAAGTTATGTTATTATTTGCTTTCAAATTGTAAAATAAATCCCCTGTTTCTGTAATGGTTAAGTTCAGGCCTTTCTGGCACTGAAGAAAATAGCTTTTGAGACAGAACAGCCCAGATATTTTATATGGTGACTATCTTTAGTAATAAAGCTGTTGGTTGGTGTAATTGAGTGGTTAACATGAGGTCTTTTTGTGAAAGAGCTTGGTATAATGAGCTGTAGTAAGATGTAAATATGTTTCATAGAATTGGAGAAAATTCGTTTTCTGTTCAGTGTAAGAGATAAATGGTATTGATTTTACGTTGGATTTGTACATCCACATAGGTCTATATGCTTTTTGTTTAAGTTTGTGACATCATTAAGTCTGGTAAATTCTGAATAAAAGGGTTGATTGGCGGGTTGTTTGGGGAATTTCCTAGGTGGTAGTGGAAAGAACTGTGCTCGCCTTTTATTTTTTCTTTCATTCGTTCTTTTTTATTTTTTTCCCCCCTCCATTTGGCAAAGATGTGACATCATGCATTTCTGGAGTTGGTCACAAATCAAACTAACTTTTTTGGATGATGCAGTGGAAATGTTCTACCGTAGCCACTCGTACTCAAATCTGCACAGCTTTCTAGTAGCTTTAAGATACTTACATCTTTTTTTGAAAAACCCTATGTGGGCTAATGAGCAGTATGCAGAGCTGGCATGAAAAACAGCAGTATGGAAGTAGAACCCATTGTGTTGGTGTTGGGGTAGTTGTAGAACAATTTATTATTGGGTAGGAAAGGGGGGACACGGCATAGAAGGGAGCAGGGGGAACGTTTGAAATGGGACTAGGGGTTTTCTGGCAAGGGGGACATGTGAGATAAACACAGAAAACTTGTAGTATGATAGGGAATGAGATACGCCTAATAGCCTGAGGAAAAAGCAAGAGCTTAACCCAAAGGAAGTGAAAAATTGGTCCCTGCCATAAAGGAGCCAAGTAATTGTAGGGAATCCTTGAAACAGGTGGGAATGTAATCTCCAGTTCACTTGTGCAGGAGAAGGGAGCAGAAGACAGTAAAGAACAGTGAGTTTTATCCACTGTCCCAGTTGCTATTAAAAAAATACGGTGGCGTGACTTGTAGGAAAACAGAAGTGGTAGTTTTGGGGAGATTCTTCAAGGTAGAGGCTTCTTTGTTTTGTTATCTAACCGATTCTTTTTTATAACTTTATATGCATTCTGTCTGGAGTTGTTCACACTTGCAATATGAATGTGTTCAAATAAATTTGTTTTAGGAAGTGAAATATAAATATTCCTTGCTATGCTTGATATTTACCATTGTTTTTGTGATGTGCTAAGATAGTATTTAGAATTCTGAGATTGGGATTTTGCAAAACTAAAACCAACAAATAATCAAGAAATCTCTCACTCAAGATACTGGTGTACTTTTTTTTTCCCATTCATGATGGTAAATGCAATTAAAAAAAAAAAAAGGAAAACCTGGGATTTTTTTCCCCATATCTAATTTCCTTCTCTATACTACAGAATTTAAGATCTTGAGTATCTTTTGCTAAATTTCAGTTGCTAACATTTAATGGATGCTTTCTTTAATAGGGGGTTACTTAAGGTATATACAAATATATGCAATAATGATAGAATAACAAAAGTTTTGTATCAGGATGACAACAAATCATAACATAAGACTGCTGTAAATCGGATAGCTTGTGTAGTGCCAGAGGGAGTGAAATTAATCGAAGTCGTTTGAGAGACTTGTAAAAGACTAGTTTATTGGCCTGTAGTGTGGTACTATCACTTATTAAATATACTTTACCTAAATAAGAATAAAGCATAACGAATCACCACTTGTTGTTAATCTCAATGTTGTTCCATGCAGCGTTTTGTACAAATTACCAGTTTCTCTGTAAAATTGCAGTGAAGTCTTTATTTTGATCATTACAGTTTATTGTGCTGTAATTATAACTTGGATTCCAAATAGAGAAAAATCTTAAAGGTGCAAAGAAAATATTTTCATTATATACACATTAAACAGAGTTATAAATGTGGGGGTTTTTTATTTATTTATTTGAAATAAATTTACTTTTGGCAAGTCTTTAAGTCGTCTTCCTTAGACTGACTTACATGCCACGTTGTAGGTGAGACAACTTGTACAAGTAGTAGTTAATTCAGCGTCCAGCAGAACAGGAATCAGACCTTAATTTATGACCTGACCTTTTATGAATTGAGTCAATTAACGGAGTTGGACTTTGCTGGTTTCTCTGCTTTTGATGCCTGGTTAATACTCGATGTAACAACTTCAAGTGAATACTGAGGTATAAATAGGCAAAGCTGCTGCTTCACAAAACGCTATCTTATGTATGTATTGTTGTTCTCCAAGTTGAACCTAAGATGATGGTAACTGAAACGGTAACTGGAGGGGTTTTTTAGGTCTTTTCTGGGAGTTTTGCACCTTTCTCTGGTTGTTTTGTCTTTTGCTCATTTTCCGAGTTTTGTGTTCTGGGGGTGGGGAAGGTATCCTGAGGATGGCAGAATGGGAGGGTAATAGTTACAGCGGGTGGAATTTCCTTGACACCCCATGCCTGAAGGCTTTTAAGTTCCAGTGTTGGTAAGATTACTTCATATTGGTTATGGTTCTTGGAATGGAAAACACAGTTTAAAAGATAAAAGTAATTCTGGCAGTTCTTTAATGACTGAATATGTTTCTTAAGCTATACTAGTAAACATACTGTTTTATCAGTAAAGATTGACAATTATGAACCACTTGTTGCCATTCCCTAACTTTCCAAGGAGATCATCAAGTTGAAGATAATGTGGTTCCCAGAAGTCAGTTTTATTTGTATCTTTAAGGTAGAGCCACTTAACAGTTTCTTGATTTGTGTAATCCTTTTGCATATGTAGTCTTTGTGCTGTCATATCACAAGGTGTGCATGTTTAACCTGCTCTACTCTCTCACTGCTCCTCTTGACAGATATTTCTGCCTTCCAAGTTTCTTTGTTATGTTATCTGTTCCTCTGGATGTTACAAATCGCCCAATAACCTGGGTTTATATCACGTGAATATTATAAGCCCAAATATTCTCGGACCAACGATTAAATAATCAAAATAAGTGGTCCAGGAGAGTGGAAACAGCTCTAGAGAGGTGGTGATTCATAACACACTTTCTCAGTCTTGTTTTGTTTCCTGTGCATGTTTGTTATTTTAAGTTCCTTTGATTTCTCTGTCTTGAAGAGCTTTTCTATCTTTCCCTGGTTTTATATTATCAATCTGAAGTGTTTGCAGTGTTGTTCCCTTTTCTAGGTATTTATACCTAATACAGACAGAGCTTTACTCTAAAATAAGCTGCTGCTTCAAAAAGAATTTCAAAACAAGTTTTTACTGTTACCACTTACCAAACTGTGTAAAATTCTCTCCCTTGACGGTTTTACTTTCTACTTGCTTTTAGTCATATAGCTATGTAGATATTCAATAAGGAGTTTTGCAAACTTTCTGAAAAGATTGATTTATGAATACTTTTTGACTATTTTTTGAGTTCATTTTGAGAAGTTTTTGTTAGAATAACTTTATCTGTGTAAAGCATAGGTTTGACTTAAAAAAAAAAAAATGCCGAAGTGATTCAGAAGCACATGGGCTTCCGAGTGAGTTGCTGCTCTCTTAAATCATGCACTGCTGGAAATTGCGATCTTTTTGCTTTACCTAGAAGCTGCCTTAATGTTCTTTTTACTGACTTAAAGGTATCGGGAACATGAAGGTGCTTCTGGAACATGCTAGACCACCAAACAGTGCTATTTTCCTTTTCTATCCCTCTGAACTTTTTAATACTGTATTTCACTTGCAGGGTTAATTCTCCCTCATTTTCACAAAGTAACTTTTCTGGCATAGGCCATTCTTGCCTACCCTATTTTTCCTCCATTGCCTCTGAAGAGCCAAGGAGTCTGATGTTAGAGCTCTGGGGGTAGTGGACTTGCACTTCATGTGGTTCTGGCTTACTGTTTTGATCCAGGTATTCTAATTTCTTGTTGCCATGTGAATTATCTTTCTCTTCGGCAGCCATTTAGTGTTCTGCAATCTGGTTTTTTTTTGTTCTGTTTTTGTTTTGATGGTGCTTTATCTGCATATACTACTTTTTTTTTTTTCCCTTACCAGTGGTAGATTTTCCTGAATTCCAAAACTGATGATTATCAGTCATGATTTTTTTTTTTTGATACTTCATATTTAAATTAAAGACAAATAGTTTTCTCAGGAAAAAAAAACCAACCCAAACTCATAGAGATGCTGGTAGCTGAAGTTATTTTTTTCTGTCTACTTTGAAGATTCTCTCTGGGTTACTTGCTGCTTAGATGAAAAGAAACTGTAGGTGCTCTACAGCATTATGGCATTTCCATGCCACAGTCAAACTATATCCATTAAAATAAGGCAAACTATTTTTCCTGTGGAACATACATTTTTGATTTGGGGAACTAAACTGAAAAATCACGGGAATTTAGTAGGAGGAGTGTATCTGTTATCAATGTGAATGCATCATAAAATACCAAATTCATCAAAGATGGGGAGAGGAATAAAAAAAGATCAGGCAAGTGTTAAATTTTTCTACTCTGTTGCTGGCTCATAGTGGTTGCTTGTGTTCATGAACTCCTTAATTTTTCATCAGATCTGTTTTAATTTCACTTTTATTTGGGCATGATTATTTGGAGAGTGTAAAGCAAAGATTCATTAAACCTGCTTGGACACCTATGTACTGCCTTGAGCGCTGCGTTTTACTGCGTACTGGTACCCTGATGCAGACGTTCTGATAGTAACTTCATAAAGAGGTTGGCATTAAATTCTGCTTAATATTTATTGAAGGTCAGCAAAAATTAAATCTTAATACAAAACCATATGAATTTATTCTTCTGCTGCTTTTATTTAGGAGCCAGTGTAGCAATTTCTGTTATTAATCACTTGTAGCAAGTTCAGTTGTACTATTGAAATCGTCAGCTCTTAGAAATGACATCTGTCCTACGTCAGTTTTTAACAGCCCTTGTATTGCTGGTTGGAATGTAAAAAAGTAAAAGTTAATCATGTGCTACTTGGTGGCTTCCATGTTTGAAAGTGATGGAGATTTTTTTATAAAAAAAGATAAATAAAATTCCTGGGACAGATGGACAGGCTTCCTATCAATGGTGGGAGCTCGGGGTTGATAATTTGCTAATTTTCAGGCTTTCTGGGGACTTGACTTCGCTTGACTATTGATTGTATTAGGAAGTAGTGAGTGTCAATCACTTTGAATTTGTTGGCCTCAAAAAACTGTAAAACTGGTAGGTGGCTTGTTTTTGTGGAACTAGTCCATTGGCCAGAGCAGTACACCAGAGTTTTCCACCCCTTGTCTGGGAGAGAAATACAGGATAAAGTAATGGGGAAACTTGTGAAGTTCCTGTTTTCTCTCCTGACTTCTTCTAGTGAAATGAAAATAACGAGGTGCTGGGGGATGTCACCAGACATGTAACTTTTAATTTTTTTTTTAATTTTCCTTTCAGTTTTGGATCTCTTTTTACTTGGCATTTGTAATTGAATGATTGGGATTGATGCTGTTTGTTTTCTTTTGGGATTGGTATCTAGTTGTGATTCGGTGTTCTATGTCCTAAAAGCTTTTCTGTTGTATTCTAGGTTTTAACCCCTGAAGTTGCTGTAAGAAACAACTGTCATTCACAGTGTTCCCATTATTCAGAGTTTGTCTTATTGGAGTGTTACAGTTCAGCTTTTTTAAGTTTCTCTTGTGGATTTGAACAATGTAGCTGAAGCTCCATGCAGAAATGACAGTGTATTAAATTGACTAGTAAAAGCTTAAAACAAAACAAAAAACCCAACTACTACTATCAGGGTATTCAGGATATTTTTTTTTGTCCTTAAAGTAGTCACCTGCTTCCAGTGAGGTCTGGAGTATTTGGATTCTTGAATGTTAATTATGCTTTTTATCTAGTAAGAGGCAATCTTCTGTGAATTTGATGCTTTATAACTGATTATCACTGCGTACTTTAGAATAAACTGTTTCTGAACATTGCTCATCACATGAGTGCAGTGAGTAGCTCGACGGCTACTCAGTCGTGTTGGTTTTAGCGACGCTGCGATGTATCTTCACTGAAATCTCTGCTCGTTTTTAATCTGGCCTGTTGCAAGATGAGGTTATTTATTATAGGGTCTGTCACAGCTGTTCCCTTGGTGGTAGCTGAAATCAGCTGGGTCCTTTGCTTACCTTCTGAACATCTGGGGACTGGAAGCCAAGCGTTCTCGGTGGAGGTGCTGTAACTCTGAAATGAGCTCCTGTTGATCAGACTGAAGTAGTGCTTGTTGACCCTCAAGGGCATGGTATAAGGCCCATCTGTTAGGTCTGAATTTTGCCTGAGGGAAGGTTACTTCAGTTAAGGTCTAGAGGGAATATGTTTAGCAGACATTAAAAGTATAATAGCAAATTGATTGGGCTTTTGTGCAGGTGCCTGGCTCTACTATTGCTTCAAGTGGACAGTTGCTAATGCAGGTTCATGGAAAGTAAAAATGCAATTATGCTGTTCTTTTGTTTTTGTTGATATTTCCTTCTAGACTCCTACTGTCTGTTGTTCTGAAAGATTAATAAAGAAAAAGGGAAAGAAAAAAATGTGAGCATTCCATTCATTAAATTCAATGGAAGGGATTACTTGCAGTAGTGAGGAAATTGATCTCCTTGGAGAGCCGAGCGTGTGTCAGGAATGGTGTGCAATACACCATTTTCTTTAATGCCAGGCTCGTTGGATTTTCATTTGTATTTAACTGTACACAACAATTAATGCCCAAATGCGCATGTGGTAAATCATGTGGTTTGAAATTTGCACATTTTAAACTGGGAATAATTTGGAGGGGTTTTTTCCCATATAGAAAACATTCCTATTTACATGATTCCAACAATGGCTTAATTTTGCTCAGATCCTTAAAGGAAAAGAACAATCCAGGACTTAAAATGCTTGAAGAACTTTTTATTTATTTGTTCTTTATAAAGTGAAAATGACTTGGAACATCTTGTAAGTTTTTAGCTATTATTTTTTGTTTCAGGATTGTTTTTCAATACAGTTTGGACTGGATTTAACCAGCTAGATGAATTTGGTTCATATGCACATATAGATTGTGCAGGTACTAACCTTTTAATATGAAAGGTGATGCTAAAAAAAAAAAATTTAATCATCTTGATTATGAAGATGTATTATTTTTAGCTACAGATAAAGTAGGTACAGGTTAAAATAAGACCTGAAACAGTGCCTTTGAAGTAATGATTCTTCTACTTAAGCTTGCATTAATGTTGTTGCTTAATGAACACAGTTTAAATGTCAGTATCGGTTCAAAGCTGTTGATATCTTGATAGAGGGAAAAATTGTAGGAGGAGGGAAACAGGTCTTACTCGTAGAAAATGCTGTGTTTTCAGTTCTACCCTGCTCTGTTTCTGTTCGGAAGGCACCGTTTGCTAATGTTTGCAGACTTGATAAAATGAGGTGTGATCTTCCTAAGGTATTTTAGAAAGGCATTCAGTTCTTCCCTCCAGAGCCGTGATTTTTACTTCACGTTGATGCTGGTGCTCGGATTAGGATGAAAGTAAGGATAACATAAGATCCAAGACTATGTTGTGCTTGCTGTAACAGTTTTAAATTTTAGTAATTAGTCGGTCTTTTGAATGCAGCTTCTTAAAAACCACTATTGTGTGTGCAGGCTCTCTCCAGCAGTGACTGTTTTTGATGCTCTATTGTTTGGGATGACCCCTGAGTTGAACTCTCTGAAACTCAAATGTCTAATGTTCTTCATCAGGCTATGGTCTGTAGATCCGTTACAATGGAGCTGGAGCCTGTTACAGCTTGGGAGCAAACCTGGACCTGTCTGTCACTCGCAACAGGGGAATGTCACAAGCGCTTCAGTTCTACTCCTGTCATTCCGCTTTGAGAGCGACAGTCAGGATTTAAACAGATCTCCTGGATGGGGAAAGGGGGCTTAGAAAAAAGGCAGAAAAACTTGCTTGAATTTATTTAGCTAAAAAAATTGTTTCGATGTCTTTGTTATCAGTAGTTTGCCAGAATGTCTGTTTTCCTTACTTTGTTTCTTTTCCTCCTCTTCGATACACCTTATTACTTTCCCACTTACAGGCTTTGTGGATTTCGGATGAGAAAGCAGAAGGATGTAATTTCCATTACTACCTTCCCTTTGTTAAGGAGCTTTTCCCTCTCTTGGATCATTCCAAGCAGATAGAAAGTCGGATTGGATTGAAAAGCCCCATTCATAGATTGAAAGATACACAGACAGTATTTCAGTGGTCCAGCCCTTCTTAGGCTGAGTTGATGTGCTTTTACTCTCTTGGTCTGGAAAAGACTCAAGTGAACAAGATAAAACGGGGGAGTGTGTGCACACATCTTACCTGCTTCTATGTCCTGCCCTCACACCCTTTCTAAAATCCCAAGAAACAAAAAAAAGCAAGCGTATCAGCAAAAACAGTAGCAGCAGCCACCGCTCTGACTATGGAACTTACCATCATCTTTCTGCTTCATCTTGAAATGACAGGTCAAGGGCAAGGGGACCTCCCAAATCAGTGTCTTCTCTGATGCTATGTATATTTACAAACTTTTCTCTCAAGAGCTCTCTGATATTTTCTCAGCGTATGGAAGACTAGAAAAAACATACATGTGCTTCAGCTGTGCAGGGCAGAGAGAGGAAGGATGCTGCTGATCTTTCAGAGATTCTCTTTGCAGCCTTTCTGCAGACCTGATTGCCTGAAATATGTTGGTTCTGGAGGCACAGAAGAGAAAACAAACGAAAAAGTCATTTTTGCATTTTTATTTAATTGCTTATTTCTAGAGAAGGAATGTGTCTGGTCAGCAAGTTTCTTGCATTTTGGTGGAACCACTAGAAAGCAGCAAGCTCTTGTGTGACTCCCACCGTTTAGTTTTATAAGCAGTTTAGCTATTTCTCCAGTAAGTCCTGTTATAGGAATATTTGTATGTACTTCTTAATGTCTTATGCAAAGCTTTTCAAACTAGAACGGAAGGCGTTCCCTGTTAAATAAAATACTGACCTGTTATCACTCACTTGGATTTGAATTACATTTGTTTTTCCCATTTTTAGGCTGTTTCTTAAATAGATTATAGAATCATAGTCCAATGCAGCACTTCATCCACAACTTCTAAGAAATTCTATATACTGCTACTTGGTTTAAGTGCTATAGGCAACCTTTATTTATTCCAGTTCCTCTGATATGAAATTTCACTATTGTGTGTGCAACTCTAATCTGTTAGTCCTTAGCAAACACTTAGTCTATTAGAACCAAATCAAGCAAACATTTGAACTATTATAACTAAATCAGCTTTCTAAGTGTTATTGGTTTCGCATGTCATTAACAACCCTACTTATCAGAACATCTTTTGCTGGATCAATATTAGTAGTTGACTTTTACATATTTTTCTCCAAACCCGAGTTATTTTCTACAGGTAACATAGCATATATACACACAAGAAAAAGAAGAAAAAAGCCTAAGTATAGGCATTCCTTAGGCTGTAAAATTAGAGACTTGGGGGTTTGTGTCATAAGGTGATCATGTTGCATTGCATTTGCAGTATGAAATAAGCTCTCATGCTACAGGTTCATCAGTTTGAGGGTTTTTTCATCTCTGCTTAGAGAAATTAGCCAGATTGTATACCTGTGAAGCAGAGAAACCACACACATGTGCATGATTGCACACTCACACCTTCCTCCCCCCCATTCTTTCACAGAACTTGTTCAGGGTTATGTTTTCTCATTCCTTTCCTGCTGAAGACAAAGTTGTCAAACCAGGGAGCCCTTGAGAGAACTATGCTAAATAGCCCTTTGTAGTCTGTCCTTGTGGTCGCTAACACCATAACTCTTCTTAGTTGTAAGTTTATAACAGTTTATACTTGTTTGTGGTGTTTTTGAGGACGGTACTGATGCTGTCAGTGGATGTGGAAATTCAGGCTGCCTGTAAATAGCTTGGAAGTTTGAGCTCCTACTTGAAGCACTGTGCTTTGGTACCTTTCGACTATAACAAAGTCAGGGCTAATTATCCACGTGCAATGGTGGGAGACAGTTATTGTGTGAATCTCTGCAGTGCTTTGCCATTTGTGATGAAGCACCTTCCTGTTGGAACTGCTGCTCTGTGTAACATCACTGTGTGCAGCAGAAGTGGTCAGGCTGTGTGCCAGCTTGTGGCCATTCCAACCTACTTCTGAGTACTGATTTTGAGAAAACTGTATTTGGATAATTCAAACCAAGGTGTGCGGAGGTCACATTTAATTATTTATTCAATTTTTCGATCGTTCTGTTGGTAAACTTTGCTTTAATAGTACAGTTTTACAGTTTTTACTTTTGGGGATAACTTTTGATTTGGCATCAGCTGAGGAAGGAGGGGATGTCAGTCCCTTAGTTACATCTGTTGTGGATGTGGCACAGTGGAAGAATGTGGGTTGTTTGCAACATATTTTTGCACTTCAAGCTTCTGACAATTGCGTAGAGGGTTCCTAAACTAGTATTACTAGTAGTTAGTGACTAGTAGTTAGTTGACATTGTTGGGACTGGTAACTGGCAATGATAAACAGATTCGAAACCATATCTATATGTGTCTGTTGGCCACCTTTTATTTGCGGGTCATCTATTGTGAGCTTTTATGTCATGAAAGGAACTGAGAATGCTTGGGAGCAGGGGGTGGGGAAGGATCATGGAAAGCTGTGTGTATTCAGGATGTAGAACAGAGAAGAAAATAGAAGTAGTGGGCACAGGGAAAAATGCTGTGTAGTAGCAAAGAGTCTGTATGACTTTCATGGGTTAAAGACATGTCTTATAAACTGTTAGATTTTATTTTTTTTAAACTGAGAGGGGGGAAAAAAGCATGTGCCATTTGTCTAGCATTTAGGAAGTATGTATTTTATATACATTTAAAGTGAAAAAGCTCTTGAGAAGGTCTATAAAACTTTCTTCTTAACTTGGAAAATAAAGGCCTAAGAGTAACAGTTATAGGTCAATAACAGGAGACTAATGGGTTGGAATAAAATTTTTAAGGAGTCTGTGCTTTGGATATGGTAGTCAGTGTTTTCATAAATGCTACCTTACTGAATCTCTCGGATCAGAATTTGCTCATGAATTCAAACTACTTGGGCTAGTTAAAACTAAAGATTAACTGGAAAGCATTGCTAAATGGAATCTGTTATTTTGACTAAGGCAAGACATTTTATATTCATAAATGCAACGGAATTCACACGGTGGGTGAGGGGTGGAAATCTAAGCAGTGCAAAAGTCTATGATGATTTCAAAATCTATCACAGGAAAGAACTGTTAGCAGAGTAGTGATTAAAAAAGATACAGATAAAGTGAGAAATTACTAGTAAAGGCTTTTAGAGCAGAAGAGCAAACATGTAATGATATCAGATTTTGAATAATGGTGAAGGTTTTGTTTCATCCTTCTGAAAATGTGTAACAGAATAATAATAGATATGTAAACAGCAATGGTCAAAAAAGTAGAACCACAGAATGCTTTAGCATTGCAATAATGTATGAGAGATGGGTGAGAAAAGGGATATGATAAAAGTTAGAAAATTATAACTATTATGTAGAGATGAGTAGGAAATGATTATTTTCTTTTTTTAAAGTAATATAATTAGATATATTTTTTTCCTTGCACTTTGCTCAGAAGAACGTGTAAAGACAGAATCACAGAATGATATGGGGTTGGAAGGGACCTCTGGAGATCATCTAGTCCAACCCCCTGCCACAGCAGGGCCACCCAGAGCAGGTTGCACAGGAAGGTGTCCAGGCAGGTTTGAATGTCTCCAGAGAAGGAGACTCCACCACCTCCCTGGGCAGCCTCTGCCAGGGCTCTGCCACCCTCACTCCTCATGTTTAGGTGGAATTGCTTATATTCAAGTTTGTGCCCATTTCCTCTTGTCCTGTCACTGGGCACCACTGAAAAAAGACTGGCCCTTTCCTCTTGACACCTTCCCTTTAAGTATTTATACGTGTTGATCCTAAAGACACCTATGAAAAAATTACTGCTTCATGCTGGGTTGTATTAGCAAAAAGTGTATCTATAGAGTCAATAGAAGTGATTCTTTACCTGCACTTGGCACCATTAAGAGTATGTCTGGATTACTGTGTGCAGTTTGGGACTCACCTGTGATACTTACATACTGGAGAGGATCTGGTGGAGGGTCTCCAAGATGGTTAGAAGGCTGAAGCAAATGCTGTGAAGGAGAACTCTGGAAGAGTGGCGTTTCTTCAGTTTTAGGAAATGGAGAACAGGGTTCTTGCTGTTTTCAGTGACCTAATAGGGAGGTTTAGCAAAAGAGCAGCTAGAGTCATCTAAACTACAGCTGCCAAGGATGAGAGGCAACAGACAGAAGTTGCAGCACTGGAAATTCTGATGAGATGTTGGGAAATTTTCCTCCTCCCCCGCAACAAAGTTAATCAGACATTGGGAAATGGTTCAGAAAGGTAGCAGAAACTCCAGCCTTTGAAAGCGCCCATTAATGACTCAACTGGACAAGACCACAAGCGATCTCATCTCACTTGCTCCTGTTTGAGCAGATTTGACCACCTGATATACTGAGGTCCTCTCCAAGATGAGCTGTTCTGTGTAATGCTGTGGCTTTGCAGAAGACAAAAGCATGAAGTTCCTAAAAGCTAGTGAGCAGGCTCACCACGTAAAAAACGATTTATCAGTAGCTATTTAATATTTATCCATGAAGAATATCCATCTCTGTACCCTTTGCTAATAGATGGAAGGTGCACACTCTCTGCAATTTTTTTTGTGGTCCAGTTGATACTTGTCTCTGTATCTGCAGAGCAGATTGGCTGATGAAGAGGACCCTGCTGGCCATGTATTCCCACTGCTGCTGCTGCTGGCTTCTTTGGAAAGTTGTAAAAAAAAAAAAAAAAACCCACCCTAAAATAAAAAGCATTAGTTTAGACTGTAAATGTGATGAACACCATGCTGGGGCAAGTGTGGGAGTACCTTAAACCTTCTGTAGAACTTCACTGCTGTGTTCTTTTTAAGGATCTAGTGTTAGTAGTGGATGCTGGGCTAGATACCTCTCTGGTCATCTGACCCAGCAAGCCTTTTTTTCCTTTTTTCTTTTTTTCCTTTTTTCTTTTTT
>BJBW01002120.1:0-19920 GCA_004320125.1 Scolopax mira | reverse complement strand
TTTTTCCTTTTTTCTTTTTTTCCTTTTTTCTTTTTTTCCTTTTCTTCTCTCCTGGGAAATAAAAGTAATGAATGGCTGTTTAACGTAGCTTAAAAATGACTGTGTTAATCACATGGTAGTTAATTTTCTGACAAGTCAGCGAATGGGAGAGTTTTACGTTCCTCTCTTTTGTTGCCAGTTTCCAGAAGTTGTTATACTGTCATTTCCTGACTGTACATTTGTTATCGTTAGGGCAGTGAATCACAATAAATTTTATTTTCGGCCTCTCTAAATAAATCTGCAACAAAACCCCAAAGCACTATGATTTTTATTTGTTCTGTTAATGTGCAACAAATATGGATTTTATCCTTTTTTTTTTTTGTCTTGCAGCATAAGCAGCACTATTATGGATGTAGACAGCACAATTTCCAGTGGGCGTTCAACTCCAGTTATGATGAATGGACAAGGAGTTCCTGCCTCCTCAGCAAAAAGCATTGCTTATAACTGTTGTTGGGACCATTGCCATGCTTGCTTCAGCTCTAGCCCGGATTTGGCAGATCACATTCGCTCCATACACGTAGATGGTCAACGAGGAGGGGTTGGTGTCACTTTTTGTTTTCTCTCCTTTCTTAGTTGCCGGTATTTTGCTCTTTTGTGACCAGTAGTAAATCTTAGGTTTTAAAATCCCATTTCTGTAGCTAGTGGCAACCAAAGCTTGGACCTTCAGTGGCATTAAGCATTTAGCTGTCTCTCTTGCATAGTTCTCTTTGTTATTCTGTGTTTTTAATTGAATCCTTAACTGTAGTCAGTTCTTTTTAATCAGTGATTTGAAGCTATCAGGTTTTTGATAGGTGTGTGAACTTGTCAGCATCCTTTAGCTGTGGGTATATCTTTTAAGTACTTGGAATTCATTTTCTTAAAGCTATTAGTGTACATGTTACTGCATGTGAACTCAGGTGAAGTCATATCTTGATTATTTTTAATGGAATCGCAGTAGAGGTAAAATATATACAGAATGTATAATAGGAAAGATGGAAGACTCATTGACTTGAGACTTGTTCTGTTACAGACCAAACAGCTCTGTCTGTAGAGCTGATGATAAGCATACCTTCAATCTAACTACATCTAGAATCTTTTTTTTAAATTGAGGTCTATGCATAATCATGTGTATTTCAGTCTAATCCCTAGTCAAATGATGCAATTTCCGTTGGTCTCACAATTTTAATATTTCAAAACATCTTCCAGTAGTGTAGTTTTCAACTCTGTATTTAACTGTTCATCCCTCCCTCACCTCCCAAATTACCTTTGATGCCTGGAATATGTCATGTAAACTACCTTTACATCAAACAGAAGTGATCTGTCTGCCTTCGGCGCTGTATGTTGTTTCTCTTTAATTTCTTGGAGAGCTAATATCAAATCTTAACCTAGAGTAACCATTTTCTTTGTATTTGTCCTGTTACTTTTCCAAAAGTAAAATGCCAGGCCATTACACTTTATCTGGAGTGAATAAGAGACTTGAATAAAACACTAATTCGCATTACTTTAGATAATTTATTATGTAATTGTATCAACAAGACGGCCGTGACTCTGGTTGTATTTAGCTAATGTTTTTTGGTATGACTGAACTTTCAGCTGCATATTTGGTGACTTTTTTCAATTCAAGCTCTAAGCAGAATCATTCATTCGGTGAGCTGGTTCTTTAGCCACCCCTGAGTTGATTTCCATAGTTTGTAAGTTTATAAAAGTGTTACATGAATCCTGGATGAAACAATTAAATAGTTGAGGTGTATCAGTATCCTGTGGGCTTTCACATAACTGCATCTCCAGACATCTCTGTTATCTCCTCCATGACTCCTTTTCACTTAAAAAGGGACTGGAAAATTTTTCAGGGTGGGTTGTTGGGTTTATTTTGTTTATTTGCTTGCTTTTCGGTTGTTTTGTATTTCTGTTCACTTATGTTCCATGTGGATCTTTTTATTTAGAAAAATGTTAGACTGTATCTGTCTTTCCAAAAGAGGAGCTTGTTGGAAGCACCAGGTGCCTTGTATCTGGTGCATTCAGTTCACCAACCCAAGAAGGAGTTGGTTTCCTTCTTGAAAAGTTCTTCAACTTGGTGCTATGAAGGAGGACAGATCCTGGCTATTTCGTTTCAGGGATTTGTCTGCCACCTGCTGGCGAGGTGTTTAAGCAGTTTTAGAAATGGCATTCTTGTGGTTTTAATTGGGTTTCAGATATTACTCAACTATAATTAATATAAAGTTGAAGAAAAATGGGAGCAGTAAACACTTACTGAAAATTTAAAGGCAATGTAAAAAGCATCCTTATATGGTAAAATGTGTATTTTCAGGCTAACACTGAGATAATGGCTCCAAACTGGATATATCCACAAAGAGCCCAGGAAAGTTTTGAAAAAAAGAGTTTGATATCCCAGAATATTTTTTCAGAAATATTTTGGATTCAGCCTTTTGACAAGGATTTTCAAGAAGCCTTGCCTGGACTTCTGGTGGGGTGTTGTAAAGCCAATTGCTTGGTTTTTGGAAGGATTGCATTTCCACAAGACAAGACTTCGTAGTAGAGCTCCTTTGCTGAGTGCCCTGCAGTCGCTGCTGAAAACATGGGGGCAGTTACCGAGCTGTTGCAGAGCCAGTATCTCAGAGGTTCCCCTTCTGTGCCTTCAGGGGGATCTCAAAATTGAGGAGCAATTGGCAATCAGAGGTTTAGGGGGTTGTGTCAGGAGGTCTGGATCAGTCGCACAGACATGCAGGGTTTTCCAGCTTTGTATTAGTAAGCTGGGTTATCTATATATTATACAGCAAGTACACAGCACTCCTGTAGCTTCTCTTTTGTTTTGAAAATAGTCCTTTGAATTTTGAGTTTCTTAATCTCCAAAAGAGAACAAGAAACTCAAATCCAATTAGTTTTCTGTGGGTCTGAAAATGTGTATTACGGGCAGTGCTGTTCCTGGGGACTGTATATTGCTGCTACAAATCAGGCCTATACCTCCCTCCTCACACAGATCTGCTGAGGAAATGCTGCTGAAAGGCAAGTTCATTGAGCTTTTTTATTCTCTCAGTTATAGATAGACACAATGAGAGGAGAGAGAAAAGCAGCATGAGTAAGTTCTACTCCCCTTAATGCGCTATTGTGCATATGACTGATCTGTACTCTGGAATCACAAAAGACCCATAGACTTTGAATCCTGTGAGAAATTGTAACTTTTTTCCCGTCAGGAATTGAATATAAGGCCTAACTAGAGGTATCCAGTGTTCCATAATAGAAAACTCCGGTGACTAAACAACTATATTGTAATTAAAAGGCTTTATTTTTCATGCATTATTAATTGCTTACGAGAGTAAACAATTTTCTTTCTATATCTGCTATCCAGAAAATGTAAACTTGTCACTTAAAAATGTTCTGGTTTAATATCTGCACAGATGTTGAGTGCAAACACAAACTCTTTACAATGGATGCTGCGGCTTGCGATTGTGTTTATCTGCAGGAGCATCTTTTATTTTTTGAGATTTTATTTCAGTCTTTTGCATTTCTGAATACTTGTGGTTGTAATTATATTTTGTCTTGGTGAGATATGAGAAGTGTGTTGCAAAATAAATGGTTATTGTTCGAAATTCTTTGAAGTACTTTGTATTGTGAAAACAGGCTTCTCTGCTAATATATTTTTTTTTTTACTGTTTTCTTTGACACATGTAAACTTACTGCATTTTTACTCTATTAGGTGTTTGTTTGCTTGTGGAAAGGTTGCAAAGTATATAATACACCTTCAACAAGTCAAAGTTGGTTGCAGAGGCATATGCTGACACACAGTGGGGACAAACCTTTCAAGGTAAGGTTCATTGTAAGCTATATCATCCCTTATTTTAAAAGTGATTTATTTTTCCTGATATGTTATATTTAATTGAAAAATGCCATCACAGAAGGATTTTTAAACAGTATCCAGTGAGATGACCCTTTTGTCTTTGCAATAGTTGTGCCCAAAGGTCCTTTTCTGTTACTAAAATAGGTGAAGATAACATTACTTCTCTGTCCCTCTTTCTTTTAATCTATAAATGATAGGGGAATCTAAAATTAAATACTCCAGAAGTTCAAATTTTTGGTGCATTTTCCAGTTGAGCTGCTTGCGGTGTATTTTACCTTATGTTTTACACTTCCACATTAAACTTTGGCTCATGCCTGATGGTGCACATTCTGTGTTTGAGTAAGAGCTGGTTTCATTAATGAAATTAAGTTGAAACACAGTCAGTGACTTATTTATAGTTAACCTTTCTGAGAATAATAAGGAAATCATGAATGCAGGACCGTTGAGCTGACTGTATTTCCTGCATAGTATTTTCTAACTTTCTCTTTCTTTCTCCCCCTGATCTGTACCTGCAATTCTAGGTATAGTAGTGTTTATCATTCCCATATCCACCAATCCGTTATTAATGAGTTGCTTCATCCTCTTATGGATACAGTTGGGGCAGTTCATAGCTGTCAGTCCTGGATCACTTGATGGTAAGTCCCACCCACACTACTTCAGACTGAAGTTCTCCTTCCATGTAGGATATGAAAATGAATTAGGGTTTTTTCTTTTTTTTTAAGTTTAGGTAGCATTTTATGTCACCTTCTTCCCCACCCCACAATCCCACCAACTTTTAGTCACTGCTTCTCCACTTCCTTCCCTTCTCTTCTCAGGTAATACCTTCTGCTTTTTTTTTTTTTTCCCTTTTCTATTTTAAGGCAGCTTTATTACTAAAAATACTTTTCTGTTACAGTGATGTCTTCCAGAAGTTACTTCTGCATAGCCTATAACAGTAGTTATGACAGAAAACAAAACTAAACTCAAAACCTAGAGAATGAAAATAGTGCATTGCACAAGAGAGAGGGTTTTTTTAATAAGGGTTAGACTTTTTTTTCCATACTGAACACTGTAGTTTAGTCTGAAAAGTTGTCAATGAGTGAATAGCAACAGGAAACTTGCTTTTGAGGTTAGCTTACCCTTTGTTCAAAGGAATAAGATTAGTGTGCTATTGGAAGCGGAGCAAAAGGATCACAGATCCCTGAAAGTTTACAGATATGATGAGATCAGTTGCTGGAACAATCTGAAGTACAAATCTCTGAATAAAATAAAAAAACCAAAACAAACAGTCATCAGAGGAAACTTGTACATTAAATACAATTCATTTTTGAATTAAATATTTTATATACCTTAAAGTACAATGGCAAGCTTTGGCCCTGAAGGCAAAGTTTTTCAGTAGGGTAGTTGTTTGGTCTGGGTCAAAGAATCTCAGTTTTAGAGACATTAGGTTTAAAAGAGTGGGCATAGCTCAGAAATACCAGTAGTACTTTTGAGTCTGTAGGAGTTACACAGCAAAATCAGTAAAAGTTGGTATATCTTTTTTTTTTTGGCTTGACTAGTTACAGATGGAGCCCTAAAATTTAAAACAATTAGTTCTGATAATAATCATCTTGTGTTAACTATGTGTTATTTCACAAGTTGATTTTCTGTACTTTGTGGCCATACTAAGGGAGAGAACAAACCACAGACTAGGATTGCAGGAGTTAATCATCATGGCTCAATGTGTGTCACTTCAGCATTTTTTCCTACTGTTGTCTTTAGTTTCTCTGTTTGTTTTTATCTCTGTATTTCTCAATCTGGTCCTGGGGACTTTGAATGGAGGATAATTGTGGTCTAAGTAGAATTCTGTAATATCTTTTGTGCCCCTGTCATTTATACTGAATATAGACTTCAGGACTCACATAAGGTAGCTGAGTATGTAAGTGTCTGTGATAGCAACCTATTCATTAACTGACCTCCTTTCTTTGCTTAATTCATTTCTTTTACAAGCTTTTGAAATCTACTGTCTGATACAAAAACACTTTTATTGTTTTGAGTTTTGAGTATTAGTCTCAATTGGTCCAAGAACAGACATTACTAATTGTTTAACAGCAGTCATTCAAAAAATGGAGCAGTTTCTCTATGTGCTGTTCTTATCAATCTGAATTGCTCACCTTTTAGGAAGAGCCAAATTTTTTCAAGTCAGGGTTGGATTAAGGACCTCCTGTTCTTGATGATTACTGCTGACCCAAATATCTCCCAAAACCTAAATTGCAAATCAAATTTCTGTTGTGTCATGAGAATAATACACTTGAGTTCTAACGTAAAGGGAAGGAATCTGTCAGTTTAGAGAATTTGGTGAAAATACCTAGTCATTCAGTTAAATAAATGAATGTGAGAATTTTTGAATAAAGCTGTAAAAAGCAGTAATGGAAATAGCATAGCTGCATGCTGTTTTCTGCAGAATTGTGATTCAGGATATTTTTAAGAAAAGCAAATTATGTTTGATAGGAAAGTGGCAGTTAAGAGTATGGAAAATTTACTTTTGTAAAGGTTAAAGAATGCTATAATCATGTAATGACCAGTGGACAGTAAGAAGTATATGGCAGGTCATTGTATTCTTGTATTTCTAGTCAAAAAAGTATTTTTTGTAAGTGAATGTCTGGGGACAGTCTCAGGCTTAAAGCTCTCCTTTGCATTAGAACTGCTCTGTTGAAGGATATATCCCTATGTCCTGTCACCCTTTTGCTTGCAAGTCGACTCATTTTATGTGGTTGCCCATTTTGGGTTTAATTATCTATTTTTGAGATACATATAGTGTTGTCCTTTGATTACAAGCTGTATCCAGCTGTAAATGAGCTCCTGTACTTCCATATTAAAAGGTCTTTGTGGATTTACCTGCCTTTTCCATACATTCATACAAACTATGTGCCTGTGTGGTTCATTAGTTACAAAACTGAACCTGCTTCTAGATTGAAGGCAATACTGTCTTTTTGTTTATTCCTTCCCTCTTTCTCTAAGCTTTTAATACTGATGCCCCTGGATTTTATGTGGAACACATGGATGGATTTTTTTGCTTGGTTTTTTGAGGCAATCATCACCAAGTTTTGTTATTGATAAAGTGTCTTTTCCTCGGGCATCCACCAATCCCTCGAACCAAGAGCATCCAATTAAATGAGACGTAGTTACCATTGCAGCTGGTTCTCAGTCTGTAGTCAAATAAATCTATTATCTCTGCAGAGCAACGTGCTTTTTCAATCCTGTCTTTAGTAAGCACCATTTCCTAGATTTGTGTTTCCTGTCAAGAGGCACAAACAGACAGACTGGTCTTGCAGAACACGTTTCTGGTTGAGAACTTTTCCTGTCTTTGGCCCACTGTTAGGTGTATTTGAAGTTACGCTGCTTCTCTTAATACCTGAAGTACATTGCTCTTGTGCTGCTGGAAGTTTTCTCGTTCCTTAATGCAGTCTGATTCTAGCTATCCTTTCATCCTTTTTTTTTTTAATGATTGTAGACATTCATTTAATATAGGTATTCTTGGAGCTTGTAATTGTTTCTCTGAAGACATTTAGTGTGTTCATGTTTGAGTATGATTTAACATTCAGAGTTGAGAGAGAAAAACCTAAACATCATTCTTTTTTTGTTCTGTTATTACATCATTTTTGCAGCTTTTTTAAAAACTGGTGGAATGTTGTGGAGTATCATCAACACGTGGTGGAGGTCCTGTTGAGGGCTCAGGAACTTAAAAACTTTCAGAACAGGTAGACAAGTGGATCTAGAGGAATAATCTGATGAGTTAGAAAGCTGATGCTGGTTAACTGTCCTTGGCAAGCTGAGAAAAAGTGTATGAAGAAATTCTTACTTGTCCTAAGCTTGGCTGTTACAAATAATAAGTACTTGAATAGTTAGTGACAACCTGCATTTTCTAGCATGGTTTCTGATACTCAGAAAAAATAAAAAAAAAAACCCCAGAAACCCAAAATGAAGTACTACTCGCCGTGTTTTGTCGCTGTACAAGGCATTGAGAATTACTTGAAGACATATCAAATGAACCCTTAAAATGCTTTCTAGGTGAGCAAATACTAGATGTTAGGAACAACAGAAGGACAAATATAGATTGCAGTGGGTATGCTCTTAATGTTTAAGATCAGTCAAGCTTTGCTCATGTTGGGTAAATGCTTTCAATAACAAGTAATAATGTACGCAGGTTCATTGGAGGCTTTCATCTTTTATTTAAAAGAGGGGAAGAAAATAATAATTTAAATGGCATTTCATGCTTATTCTACTACCTGTAACTTCAAGAATTCATTAAGGGTGACTGCATTTGGTATGTCTCTCAGAGTAAAATTTGGTGAAAACTAGAAAATACAGCCAAGCAGCTTCAGTCCTCATTTGGAATTCATGCCTGTTACTCTCTTGGCAGAATATCTTCTATGTATTAGAGACTGCAGATGCAGATAGAAAATGTAGAGGCATTCTGCCTGTACCCTTAGGTATTGAGACAATAAGAAGGTTTAACCAGATGTCTAAAACATTAGCTAGATTTATTGGAAAAATTATACATTGACTATTTTAAAAAGGAGATTTGGTTATTTTGAATTTAGAAAATAACCTGTATTGCTAGATATTTTTATACCCTGTTTGTTAAAGTACTGGTCATTACTGCCCATTAGTAGTGGTGGGTATGGGTACACTGGAGAATTTAAACTACTTACGTATTGACTTATTTTCTCTTGAAGTAACATATCCACCAATCCGGACCCAATCTACCATATTTAAAATTGAATGCAAAATTTTGAGATTTAGGTTTTGGGGGAAAAATGAAAAGATTGGTTTAAAGTTGTGCATAATAGTTGAGTTTGATTTATTAGAAGCCCTCTAGATCTGTATAATTATCTGGTGGGAAGCTGATTTGGTGTGACTTACCGTCCAGAGATCCTGAAGTGACAGCCTGAACTGCTCCTTTATCTTTGGAGAGAAGAGACTTTACCATTAGTAACGGATTGCTGGATATATTATTTTAGAGAAAAAAAAAGAGAAAAAGGTAAGATTTTTCTCCTCTTCTACTATTTCCTGTCTACTGCAAAGGCGTTCTGTCTCATCTTTGATATATCAGGTGGTATTTGATGACATGATTGGGTAGTCTCAAACTACACAATATCAGAATGTAATGATTTCTGCAAATATTTCATACTGTGGCTGCAGACTATAAGTAGGCTTTCTAGAAAAAGATAATTTCTAGTTGCAATTTGCATATATTGAAGACTTAAGCTTGCTGGTTTGAGTCTTTTGAAAGTAAAACTTGGGTAGAGCAAGAAAAGTAAGTGGTAGTCTCTTTAGATAATCTGTATAGAATATCTGTGTTTTCTTTGTACACAACTAAACACAAGTCAAGTTAGGACATTGTGAGTCAAACTGCAGTTTGTCATAAAACAATGTTTTCCATCTGACAAGAAATACAATTAAGTTTTATGAACTTGTATGTTAAAAATATTTAGAAATTTGCCTGACACAAAGTTTGTGTTACTTTCAGAAGGTATTGCCTTTTAATATTATACTTTAATAAGCTTGGAATATGGTAATGCATGCACTGTACCAAGGCTCTAGTTTATTTTTGACCTCTAGCAGACATTGGCAAGACTGAAATTTTAATTTCTCAGTGTGATTGAAACTGAGGGTATGGGTATGGGTGGGAGTTTTTCATCTTTTTTTTTTTTTTTTTTAAATGTCAGTATTTGTAGGATAAGAAAGAGCTAAAAGCTGAAGCCAGGAGTACCTTAAAGAAAGTTAAACCTAAGTTTAAATATAGTTACATTGTTTATTTTCATGAATCTGCTTTTATAGGCAAGATGGCTATTTCAAGGATTTTAAAACTGGAGAATAGAAAATTGCCTGAACTAGTGCAGGCATGTATTTACCCGACTCTGGTTGTGAATTTGATCATCTTTAATACAATTAAGTAAGCCAGGTTCAAGGTCAGGTTGGACGGGACTTTGATCAACCTGATCTAGTAGATGATGTCCCACAGTAGAGGGGTTGGAACTGGATGATTTTTAAAGGTTCCTTCCAACCCAAGCCATTCCACGATACTATAAGTGTAAATTTTAATCTTTAATATTAATTTGAAGTGATAAATACTGCATTGGGGTTACTGTAGTGTAAATCAGATCAGTATCTTAAGTGTTTTGAATTTCATAGGTGTCCTGGGGTTTCTTATTTTGGAAGTCACTACAACAGAAGTATACAATATTGCTGTTTGACCACAGGAAATTGTAGGGCAAGGTAACAAGGTTTATGTAGGTTCTTGGTATAAATCTTAACAATTCTTAAGATACTTTTTTATAGGGGAGACACAGAGGAACAAATACAGTATGAAGCTTTTTGGCAGGGAATTATATGTTTGTAGTTAGCTCAATAGTTAGAAAAATTTCCCTAACTTCCTTCAAGTATTTTTTCTTCCAAAAAAAAAAAAAAGGGAAATGAAAACATGACACATGTTCTCCTATTCTTTGCCTTTTGTTTTCTTGAAATACATATATGTCCTATAGCAAGTACTAAGCCCTTGGGGATAAGACAGGTTTTTGCCTTTATGGACATTGTTATATGATGATTGTGGAATACCACTTGCTAGGTCAGAGGCAGAAATAGACTTTTCAGTTCTGTAGCCACAGATGGAAAACAACACAGTTGGGTTTTAGGGTCAAACCCAGTAGAGTGATGTTGTACTATTGTTTTCTTGTTTTTCAGTGAATTGTGCGGGCTTGGGGCAGATTACTGTAAGAGCTTGCAAATTCATCCTTAGCCTTCACAAAAAAAAATTAGCACTACGTAGATAGTGGCAGCATTTCTTATTCCTGAACCTGTGGAGGGAGGTGCTAGAGAAGAGAGGTATAGATGGAAGAAATGAGAATGAGGTGAAGGAGAAGAAAAGATACGGAAGATGGAGAATTTTCCAATGGTTTAGATTGGTGATAGGTTTTTTGCTACTGGCTGTTCAACTCATTTGCCCTACTATCATTCTCTGGATCAGAAGAAAAATCAATCATGTGGATAGACAATTCATTGCAGCCAATGAGGGAATGCATATCTTAAAATTACTTTTCTATTACCCTTGTAAACTCTGGGCACAAGAGAAAAGATTTGTCCCTACCACAGGATAATTTGAGTACTCACTTTGCAAATGGAAATAACTGTAAATATAAACCAAATACTTGTAAAAATACCAATAATTACTGTAGCCAGTACAAGCTTAGTTGCACGTATCTTGCTGTTTCTGTGTTGCTCCTGAATTATTGTTGAATGTTTTATTTTCTGTTTGAGAGAGATCATTTTCTTTAAATAAGAACTTCCTCAAATACTTCTGAAGTAATAGTAGCATCCCAAAATAAATCTATAGATAATTGTTAATACAACTTTCAAGTTATTGAAGTTAAAGTTTCAGCCACAACTGTAAGATAAGTGTTTATTGACTTTGTATAGCTTTACAAAGCTGTTAAGCTGTTTCAGATTTAATGTGGGTAAAGATCACAGAATGATGTAATTTTTTATTTCTGTCTTGTCAAAGGAAAGGAGGATGTTAGAGAACATTACTGTTGTCAAATGCAGAAGATTGGACAGTTGTTGAGAAATACAGAATAACAGCAGTATTTTGAAAAACAAGGGGATGTTGGGCTGTGAAGGGGAAGGTTCTTCAGAAGCATTAATTTTCTGTGGGTAGAGTTTGTCAGTGCTTGGTTTTATGCTCTACAATATTCTAGAGTACGATAAAGCATAGAAAATAATACAATGGAATAATTATTGAGAGTTATGAAGTTCAGATAGAAATTTACTTCAGATTATGTATCTGTTTTACTTTTTAAGGACTGTATAGTCTTTAAGAATTTGTCTTCCTCCTGGTGTGTTGGAGTTTGAGCCAGGAAAATCAAACTGATCTATCAAAGTCTTGTGAATGAGTGCCACGTAGCATGCTGATACAGTTGTTGTGTTGCTTTTTTCATTAGTGTGTAGTTGGTGGGTGCAACGCCAGCTTTGCATCTCAGGGAGGACTTGCCCGTCATGTGCCCACACACTTCAGCCAGCAGAACTCTTCAAAAGTTGCCAGTCAACCAAAGGCCAAAGAGGAATCTCCATCTAAAGCTGGAATGAATAAAAGAAGAAAGTTAAAGAACAAGAGACGACGATCGTTACGTAAGTATTTCCAGAATTAGAAGTTCTTGAAAGCTTTATCTTACGTAGGAAGTTCTTCAATGTTGTTGTTTCTCTGCAGTTGTGGGTATAGTAGGGTTGGTGATCTTCAGCGTTAGTGTTGGCATCCCTTGTGATGGGAGGAAAACAGTTCCAGATTCTGTTTGTGTTCCCTTTTAGAGTAAAGCATCTACATGTTCAGTAAGAAAGCTCAGTTTTCTGCGAGCAACAGTTTAAGTTTATGATTTAAAGATGCTTTTCCTTTTAGAGTAGCTTTTTATTTACTAACTGTGCTACTATTGGAAGATGTTCTGTTTAGCGATGATGAGATCTGAAGTTCAGGCAGATTGCAGATTCATATAAATTAGAGATAAATGTATATTACATAAACTATCTTTCAAGCACAACATTTCATTAGCTTACTGGCAGTTTTATGAGCATAACTGAGATCTAATTTAGGGCGGATTTGACTTGCTGTGTTTTAAAATTTTTCTCCACACAATTGATGTTTTTTAAATTTATGTGAACGAATATGCTGAGAAAGTAGAAGTTATCTTTTAAAGTGCTAATAATTTTCTCTAGCAAGTACAATCACTTAACCCACTATCTTTTCTAGTCCATTTTGATCCAGTTACTTGATTCCTGAGTTGGCTTACCATCAGACTAATAACCATGTCAAATATATTTAGAGATTCTGATGTACATAAATGGTTAGGAAAGACTAGGCACTTTAACTTTGTTTTATAATTGGATGTAAGTCTCCAGTACTGAACTGATTATTTACTAATTTTAATGATAGTTGCATTTAATGATAGTTACATAAATGGTTAGGAAAGACTAGGCACTTGTAACTTTGTTTTATAATTGGATGTAAGCCTCCAGTACTGAACTGATTATTTACTAATTTTAACGATAGTTGCATTTTAGAGATGAGATGTAAAAACCCATTGAGATTTTTTCCTGCTGGTATGTCAACAGCTGAAGAAAAAACTCTTATTAATTTTTACCTGTGATGTAAAGTCAGCCTTGTGGTATTGGAAAGAAGTGCCAAATGCCTTTTTTATGAACCTGTTATACTGTCCACAGAAATGGCTCTCTGTTCATAGGCAGACAACTATTTAATTCTGTCTCCTGGCTGGGTGCTAGGATTTTAGTGATGGTGTGCTGGAGAACCTGTGTTAGTTCACTGGGTCTGCAATGACAGTCTTACTTTTTCCAGAACTCTTCTGTGACAGAACAGAAGAGCTGTATTGATCTTTCTGTATCTGAAAAAATACAATTACGGATTACTCAAATAGTACTGCAGCAATGGATGCGTGTGCTAGTGGTCTTCGGTGATTACTCTGTATCATATGATTCTGATTATTCTTATCTTATAACTCAGCTGTGTTTTAAGCAACTGAAATTTATGAAGGAGTGGTCACTCAGTTTCTGCCATGACCGCAAAGCCTGTTCTGGAAGTCACAGTTTTGCCTACAGTACAGAAAAGTTTATTTCCTGTGTCTGTCTTCCACACTGTGTGACAACTACACAGTTCAGTGCTAGAAGAGCCACTGTTTGCTTTAGTTATGGTGATTTTTTTCTTTCACCTCTTTTATTTGTTTTTTAGAAATGCTTGGGTATTCTTATTTAATAATATAAGCTGCTCACATGTCTTAAAAGTGTGAACTCAAAAGTTCCTCTTAATTCTGACACTGAATCAACATTCAAAGAAGGTAGAAAGCTATTTCTGTTCTTTTCAGAATTTGACTTTCAAATTCCCTTCTCTTTTACTCTAGCAAACTATGTAAATTAGAAGATTGAAGACTGATGAATGAAGGGTTATGTGGTCACTTTGCAGCATCGTTTTAGGTCTGCTTAAATGTAATGAAAGAGAGGCTTACTTAAAATAGTTACAGATTCCTAAAGGATCGTTGTGATTTGATTACTGCATTACTCAAAATATATATGTTTAAGATTGGTCACATCAAAATTTTCACTTTCGGAGGTTCGTGAGTTGCATCTTAGCTTGCTTCTCCATATTGATTTTGTTAGGTGGCTGATTTAATACATCTTAATTCAGTTTCACCCCCCAAATATATGCAGAAATAGTTTTTCAGGTTGGCAGTTTATTTGTAATGGATGAACATTATTGAATTACATGTTTCAAATTGGGGCTTCACAGTTAAAACTTCAAATTATGTGCAAAGATATTCTAGTCGTAATAAGAATTTACTGCTGAATTCTTGAATGAATCTGTGGCAAAAATTGTAAGTAGTAAATATTATGGGAATGTTAAAGACCAGACTGTAGTACTTGAATGGCCTTCTGTCTTGATCAAGTGCTGGGCAGGAAGAAAAATGACAGCTGCTTTAACAATTTTTTATTTTCTTACCTCTTGAGACAAATGAAATGCTGGCTGTAGAGTTTTGCCTTAAGGCAGAAATCCTCTCCGAGTTGGGAACTGACTACTGGAATGTATTTCTCCAGAGGGTATGTGACCCAGAAATGTATCCAAAGTTGATGGCATTTTCTGAAAATGCTAAGAAGCTTTTCTTTAAAACTTTGTGTGAATTATTGTTGATTAGGTGAACTTGGCGAGGGGTTGATACAATTTCACTTGTCTTTCTGTTTCTTAGCTTAGTTTTAGTTAAAGAATGAAGTGTGCAAGTTTGCATGTCTTGCCCTTACAAGAAGAAAGGGGGAGGGCAAGAAACCCTATGTAAGAAGCTAAAGTAACAAAACAATACCATTAAGTATTTTCAGCCTAAAGTATATAAAGCTAGGAACATAGATTTGTATTTAGATATTTTACAAGTGTCCAAAAGGAGGGGTGTCGAATGTACGTACCAGGATCTCTGCAAGCTGGGTTACAAGAAGTTATGATGTGTGTGTAGAGCAAGATATTGCAGTATTGATACTATTTGATAGTGTACAGTCTGTTTAAATCACTCACAAATAACTGTTTGACAAAAAAATTACACTCTTGCATCACAAAACAGTTTTTCTCCTGGAAAAAAACCTATGTTCTTTCTACCTCCTCATGGTTTGATCAGACCCTGGCTTTTTTTGCAAGGTGTGAGTGGCTTACTAGACATTTATTGGCAATTCTTTTCTAATTCGTACTCCTATTGAAGCATCCATGTGTATAAATTCTTAATAGTTTAAATACATCAAATGTATACATTTGCTTCCTCTGTGGTTTACATCTGAAGCTAAATACCCTTCTCAGAGACATCAGTGCATGAAGAAAGGAGACTTTTCTGCAGCTTTATATGTGACAAGAATATGATCTAACTTAGGCTATAAAGAGAATTCTTGCTGTTACCTATTTTTTTTTTCTTTCTGTCATATACCATGCATTCTTAAGCTGTTTTGCATTTCTTTTTTCATGTCTATAAACAGTATGTGTTCTTTTAAGTTTGTAAATCAGTCCTTTTATGATGAAAGTATGTTTTACTATAGACACCATTATAGCTGGTTACATTGGTGCTATAGAGACCACCTGATTTGTCATATAAGTTTTGATGTTGCAGAATAATCCAGGATTACCACTAGTAGCTTTTTTTTCTGGATAGCCTTATGCACGTTTACAGCTCCACATAGTCTGTCATTTAGAGGTATAAAGCCAGACAATGAAAACTCTAAAAATGTCTAAAATAGCTCATAGCACTGCTATTCTGAAGCTACCACAAAGAATTTCTCGGAGCCTAAGATTGTATTTATGGTATTGTCACTTGCTTTTCAAATAGCAAAGATGACACTGTAGTTATTAACAAGCATTCTATGATAATTGAGTTCACTGCAGAAATGTAAGTGGGACAAGGAAACTTACGTATCATTAAATGCTACTGTAAATAAGACTATGTTAAAATCACATAAGACTTGCAGTTTCGATCAATAGGCTACTGGTACAAAGATTTTAATTAGTTTGATTTAAAATCCTTCTGTACTTGGAAGCTGTATTAAGCAGGGAGGGAGATATCTTACTCTGAAAATAATTTTGAGGGAATAGATTTAAGATACAGCATTAACATTCAATAAGCAATAAATAAAACTATCCGTATGCCTTTGACAAATTGTGCCCATTCTTGTGCATCGGTTGAATATTATCCAGTGGTAAATCCTGAAGAAATATGCTGTATGAAACCAAAAGAAAAAAATCTGAGGTTGTCTTTTTCTTTCCACCCTCCCTTCCTTCCTCCCCCATATTTATTTATAAAATATTTATGTGCTTGCATCACTGACCACCTGCAGCATGAGCTGTGGTTCTGCGTTGCCACTTAGAGCGAGAAAACATTTCATTGTGATGATTGCCTAATTGGCAGTATCCAACTGAGATAGAGTAGGGACAGAACATAATGTACAGATGAATGCTTAACAGCAACTAGTCCCAGGAGTGTAGCAAATACTAGCTTTAAGTGGGATTTATAGTTTGTTTTGAAATAACAGATAGATAGTCTTGGTGAAAAGGCATATAGAAGTTGTTTTAAATGAAGACAATAGAACTTCACTGGTTTTTGCAGATTACAGGATAGTTTATAGTTGATAATATCAACTACTCTTTTAATTTGTGTTATATAGAGAATTAGTGCTTTCAAATGAGGCTTTAAAAAGTCCAAGTATTTTCATTCATACTTTATTGGTTATGTAATTTCACTACTGTATTATATGGTGTATTTTTTAAAAAATGTATGAAGTATTTCTAACAGTATGCAAACACGTAGCAGTTACTTTTTAGTTAAAATACTTTTTATGTAGGTAAACCTTGTATTGTTAGACCTTCTTTATACTCCAAACCAGAATTCAATAATTTTTTACTGTCCAAGAAACGCTTCAATATAAAAGTCCTTTTCTAAAAGGAAAAGGGCTTTATTAGTGCCTGCTGGTTTTAGACTACTTGTAAAATATCAGATGGATGTTAATTGCACTTCGCTCATTATAAATTGATGTGTAATACGTGATGCAGTTGGTGGTTCTTTGCTGGAAAATAATCTGCTTACTAATAATCAAAGAACATGGAATGACAACTTGTACATGGAAAGGAACATGCCCAGCAGTTTGGAGTTCTTCACCTGCCTATTCAGCATTCTTGCTTCTTGGAGATCCAAACTTTCTTGACAAGCTAGTATTTTCTGTATGGTCACAAGAATTTCTTCTTAATCCTTTGCTTTGCGTTCCATTGCAGTTCCAAGCAATTCTGTTTTCAGTGCCATTGCTGATCTCTTGGCAGCATCCCAGTATTCACTGGAAATATCTGGGATTTTTACTGATTATAAATTAGATCTGAGCAGGTTGTTTTTAATCAAGAAGTTCGGTATAATTCTGCTTTTAAGATGTTGATTGTATGCATGTTCTGAAGTATGCTAATACTTTTTTCTAACAAGTCACAATATTGGGACTACTGACTGTGCTGTAAAGGTGGCTTGGCTGTTTAGGTTCCCATAAACATCACAACTGCCCCTAACTGGGCTGGTTTTGCATTAAATTAGAACTCACATTTATTAATGAGCTCTGGGTTTGGTTTCTTTGTATTGGGACTTTTTTTTTTTTTTTAAGAAATTATAGCAATGGATGTTCCCAGAGGTATCTGCAAAATTAATGAATTCTTAATTTTGAACAGTAGAATTCAGTTGAAACAAAAAAAAAGTGAGTGTAATTCAATTTGTCAAAATAGCTGTATTATCTACAGAGTATATGTTTTGAACAAACTTAAATGAATTGTGCCCTTCTTGGAGTCATTTCTCCCTCTCAGTTTAAAGAGCTGTAAACATTAATTTACAAGGTAGCACTACTGCCCTAACGATAAATGATTTACTTATGACACTTCACTTTTACTTACATGCTTGAATGTGTTTGAAAGTGTTCAATGAGCTGGACACTAAGGATCTCTTTTCCTTTTTTTTTTCTAGCAAGACCTCATGACTTCTTTGATGCGCAAACACTGGATGCTATAAGACATCGAGCCATCTGCTTTAACCTCTCAGCACATATAGAAAGTTTAGGAAAAGGCCACAGTGTTGTGTTTCATAGTACTGTAAGTATATAAGTTTTGCATTGTTTGTTTATGTGTCTGAAAAATATAATGGTTCAGAAAGATTTGTGTTCCTTTTACTGCGTTAGGCATTCAAGCATAAATAAGTAATAGTAGGGATTGTCCATTTCTGTCCATTGATTTGTCTATTAGTAAATTAACTTTTTACAAGTAGCATTAGTAGTTGTTCTAGCTCACAAACTGAATATCTTGCAACGCTTCCTGTCTGATAGACTTGGGGAAATATCTAACAGCAAGTATGTCTTGCAGAAAATTTGGTTATGTCTCCTAAATAAGAATCCAATTTAGATGCCGTTTCCATAGTTGTGAGTGACAGTGCTAATTTATCACAAGGAATTTTGAGGGTAATTGTATAATTAAATACTTAGAGGTGCTTATCTCAGATTTTTTGTGGGGGAAGTCCTGAATTGGACTATAGGGTTAAAAAGTTCAAAAAAGTATCTATAACCTCAGGTTTTCTTTACCAAATTGAGGGATACGGGCACATAAAAGGTAGAGAGTTGGGTGAAGAAAAGAATTAAGAGATGGGACAAAATGAGGGAGGGGATGCTTTATAAATAGGCAGACTGGTGCAAGATGAACTGCATCCAAGGAAGGAATGCTGATTGCTGGGTCTTCAGCTATGACTTAACCTGAACACGTGATTCAAAGTATTAAACTGTCAGTCTCTTTCCATAAATAAAAGATGATTTTATACACATGAAACTTACTTCATCCTGTTCTAAAAGACTAATGATTGTTAAATATCTGTGGCCCGTATTAGAAATTTTTTCCTAAATCATTATTCCTGGACTTTATATGCCTTGAATACCAGCTGGAAGTGGAGATTTGCAGGTGGTTTAGCTGTTGCTGTATTTAAGTGTCATTCTAGTTTTCCTGGCCAACGTGGATTTTTACAATGCTGTGAGAAGAGCAGGTTCTCTTCCAATTCACAGCTTGCTTTCATCTGAAAGGTTATCTAGACAGACTGCTCAGTTGTGGAAGCTCCCCTCTGGCTATTGGAATAATTCATAAGGATATGGTATTAGAGGGAGGAACGTGCTCTAAAATGGCTTTGAATTAACCTGGAGGAGGTGGTGAAAATTCTTTTAGCTTCTCTGTGCATGCGTTACTCCGTGGCAGGGGGTTGATTAGATCTCAAATTGCTTAGATCTCTGTTGTGGGAGAGGTGGTACCAGTGGGAGAACTGCTCTAAGATTCCAGCCCTATACTGCATTTTGCTATGCTATTTCAGTTGTGTGGGCTTGTGCTGAACATCAGCTATAGTGATGAGACTTAGCTTAAAATCTGCTTTTTTTTAAAAAAGAAAAAGTAGAATAGAAATGGTCTCATGTATGTACACACTCATATTGAGCAAAGTCACCTCAGACACAAACACACTTTGCATAACTTATCAGCAGTAGGACATTGATTTTTGAATGGTTACTGGCTAAATAGCAAATTTTGTTTTGTGTAGTCCACCTTCAGGTGAAGAAAAAATGTGTAATTAACAAGGGCATTCATTTGAAAGGTGAAAAATACAATGATAAAATTGTCTTGCTGTATGACAAAGGTTGATGTAGGTTTATTTTTTTTATGCAGCATAAGAATAATGTCAGCACAATGCAGTATTTTACATGCTGGATATCATACTGAAAAATTATTAATATGAAAAATTTCTAAGCAGTCACTGTAGATACCTTTCATCCCCCATAAGAAAGGGGATTATTATTTTTTTTTTATTTAAAGCCATCCTTTTCTTTATATATATGGAAAGCTGTAGAATCAGTGAGACCTTTTTGAAGAAATGCTTTTCCCATCCAGAATTCAACATTCACTTCATTATGTTTTTTTCCTGCTTAGTTATTTTTTTTTAATTGGATTGAAAAAATCAAGCATTTCCAGTTAACAC
>BJBW01002119.1:366324-385053 GCA_004320125.1 Scolopax mira | reverse complement strand
TCCTCGGAGCAGAGGGGCTCCAACCCCCTAATCATTTTTGTGGCCCTTCACTGTCTGCTAACTTAAAAGTGCAGCAGGGATACCTGTGACAGGAGTCTAAAATTATATGCGTAGTTTTGTAATGTTACTTGTAGAATACCTCTGGTTTCCCACTTCCAAAATGTTATTCTTTTATAATATTGTAGAAGTATGGTTTACACAAACAGTACATGGAAGAAAAAGATGTTATTTAATACTAACCAGGCAGTCTTACTCTGTTCTGAATTATGGCCTTTGTTTCACTGGCAGGTCCAACAGCCCATGTATTTTTTGTCACATATAATTTTACAGATATTGAACAAGTTAGATCTCTTATTTCCCTTAGAACTAAAGATTTCTAAGAAATCTTTATTGATTGATCTACTTTAGAAACATGTAGGTGATGAGTATCTTCAAAATTTAGTGAAATATTCATCTCATTAGTCATTGATGTGATCTGAGCAAGCAAAATGGACGTCACTTTTTTTAAACAGATTCAGAGATAGTACGTTTTGTCAAGTTGTTAATTAGATCTTAGGAGACAGGCAACTCATTAAAGCTTTGTGTGTTCTAAATATTACATTTTTATAAAAGGCTATTTACATATATTGCTTTCACAATTAAATTCTAATGGAAGTACAATTCTAAATGCAAAATATTCAGAGTTTATGCCTGATAAGTATTAGTGCTCATGTGACAGTGCGAGGATTCAGAGGAACTCTGTCTTGTTTTCTCTCAAGTTTTAGAGTCTTTATCCTTGAAGGTTGTCTTTGAGTAGTTAATTAGTTTTGTCAGTCAACTGCCTCAAATTGGATTACCAAGTTTTTTTTTTTCCCCATTTTAATTTTAAATCTCAGATCCTTCTGACTGAAATGTTGGGGAAAGGACACACTAAAAGCTTAGCATTAGCTTTGGGCATATAAATACAATAAAATTAGAGCACAGAAAAGATTTCCGGAGTGTCTTTTGATGCGCATATCTGAACAATATTAAAGGATCAAAGCTCTGTCTATCATTTCGTTCCGTATCTTTTTTATGCATTTAAGATTAAATACTTCATCATTCTCTGAATACACTAGAGAGCCATACTGAAGTTTCTCATTAATTGTATTATTAAAAGGTTTCCGAAGAATTTGTTGAGATATTTGATAAAACATAATAAATCTCTTTGGAAAGTTTGGGCAAGTTGATAAAAAATATTTATAAAATATCAAAATGATCATGAATATATTCAAGTGATATTCATTTTAAAGAGAAATCAGTAAAATTGTTGTATTACATCTGTTGCCAAAAGAAATGATTTGTCAGACAGCTACATTTGTTCCAAAAAGCTATATTCTTTACAGATCTGTCTGATAAAATGATACACGTCAGCCAATATACCCTTACAACTTTTAGATGTAAAAATTCATAGTATCTTTTATAAGTGAAGTCTTCAGTAATCACTGTTTTTAAATCCATTGCTCTTTTTCAGAAGAGCTTATCTTTACCTTGAATCAACGATTCTTAATTTCATTTTTAAAAAAGCAATACTTTTTTAAAAAACCACAGAAGTATTTTGTTTCTTTTAAAGGATCAACACATGACTGTCTTTTTGTCCAACACATAAAATCCTGAGATAAGGTGATGGATGTTTACCCATGAAGATCACTTAGAAATGGATAAAATCTCACATTTTAAATACAAACCTAACACAAGCCAGTGTATTGCAAATCAGATGAAAGACTGCTGACCACTGTTTTTTTGATAAATATATTTTTAAAATCTTAAGCAAGATTCATGATTTCTCTGCCTGAACTTATCCATCCAGAAGTGCAGAGGGCCCATATTTTTTACGGCTTTGGTAAGTTTTATAGAAAAAAAAACCCCAAACACCACAAAGCCCACACACCAAAACCTTTCTCCATAAGGTTATTCATAGATATATTTTTTTTCTGTTAGTATACAGTTGCTAAATAGTAATAAGTTTTCTGTACTTTATTTATCTATGCCCTGTAGTAAAGACAGCAGTGAGATTTGAAGAATTTGTTTTTAACTTGCTTAGTCTTTCAAGTAAGGTTGAAATAAAACGACAAAAATAAAATTAGTAAAAAAAAAAAAAAAAAAAGAGTGGGGAGCCTCTTCATTAGCTCTCAGCACCCATGACTCTGTTTAAGCTTTCTTAAGCTCATTTCCAACAGCTCATGGGTATCTAACTCATTTCAATGGGGATAGCCTTTTTGAATGCTCCAGTTGGGACCAGATGGCAAGTTATTTAGCAATACTTAACTGGTAAATGACATAAGCATTAAAACCTATAACAGTCTGAAAATGCTTTGAATTATACCAGAGCAAATACTTATCCTAATTGTTTTCTGTTAATAACCTAGTCTGAAAGAACACTATTGAAAAATTGGCTTATCACTTCCAGTTTCTCTGTCATTGAGCAGTAACTTGCAAGAGCTTAAAATGCTTTCTCCAGTGAGGAATTTTCTTATGATATTAATCATAAGAACTCTAGAAGTATATAAACCAATGAGTTTTACCGCATAAAAAAGTGCTCTTACCTGTGCTGTTATTGAACATTTTCACAGTTTAGCAGTATATGCCACCTTCCATGAACAACAGGAAAATCTACACAATGGAATAATAACAAAGATTTTGGTTTGCAGTAAAATACTTACTTTCAGGAGAAGGAGAAGGCTCTTTCTTGCCTTCCATAAGAAAGCTGAATCTGTTTTGGCAGTAACACCAACACAGTTGTCTGAAGAGGAGACAAAACTATGGTGGAAGGTACCGCTTACTGGATGCTTTTTTCTCCATTAACCTCAGTTTAAATGTTGAGTGAAATGCACTGAAATGAGAGGAAAGACATCAAGAAAATTATTTTTTTCATGAGTTTTGATAGCCCAAATCTGAATCAATTCATCATTATTAATTCTTCAATCTGTTCAAGTACTTAAAGGCTATGTTGAACTGGGTCTGAAGTGCTCAGGACTGGCTGCCCTTCTGCAGCAGAGCACTTCTTTCAGCAACTGGTGATCTGTTCAGCAACTGGAGGCATCTGCCTTTGCTCTGCATTTCACACCTGGACCCAAACCATTATAAGGCAATTGGTCCTGCTTACCCTTTGGTAAATGTCCTGAAAGGCATCTGTGATCACAAGTAATAGTAACTTTGAACACTGACAGCTCCAAAATGAACACTTATACTTCTTGTGAAAATTCTCTGTGATAACTGAAATTCATATTCTCCCAAATCATTTGTTTTCCAAATTTTAGAATGGGCTTGATTAAACTATTTGCTTGTTTGCCTCACATTTTCCATATAGTTTGACAAATATGACAAAACATAACAGGGGTTTCTTTTTCCTTTTTTTTTTTTCTTTCCCACTGCTTTCCCCCTCCCCAAGGTTCCTCCTGAAATTCCCATGCAAATTTCACTCTTTGGGCATTGTCTTTTGCTAGTTTTAGCACTGCTAATCATGTTGTTAACATTCAGCCTGGGGAAAACCCAGGCACAGCAGGGAGAACTTATCCTCTAACCTTCCTTTTCTTTCATGTTACACAACAGAGGTTTCATTTTTACTTATCAAAATTCACTAAAGCATGTACAATTTCATTGTGTAATTTAAGTATAATACATTTTATCACAGGACATCTTTCTTTAAATATTGTAATTGTACCATAAAAGGCTTTCTGGGGAATATTTATCTGTAACTGTCCCCCTTTTTGGCCTGTACCATGCCTAGTAACATACAAAACCCTTTGTAAATTGCAGTGCATAATGTATCTAGAAATGTGTGGATCAAGCTATCAAAGGCAGTAAAGAAGGCTCTGAGAAACATTGTCAATGAAATCAGGGTAATAATAACTGCAGTGATTCTACTATCACAACGTTAAGGCATAATTTCTAAGTCTCTTGCACAATTCTGCTACTTACTTTTCTGGACATCAAAAAAAAGAACATTTTAACAGATACTAGTAAGCATAACCCGCACAACATACATTTTATTCATATTTTCTGTATGCATCTTCTATTTAAATAACTTCATACCAGGTAACTAGGTAAACACTAAGCTGATGAGAGCCATAAATGTGTCAAGGATCAATATAAATTTAAAGATTCATTTTCTTGTAGAAAGAAGTCCAGCAATTATTTTCCTTTCTTTATTTTTAAAATAGGAATGAGCTATTGAGTAGAAGACAAGAAAATTATGCAGAGTATTTCAAATATGTTTTTCTCCTTTACTTACCATCAAATGATATCAGACAAGCAACCCAAAATCATTTGTGAACCAAATCAAAAGTTCAAGGTGGCTTGACAAAAAAAAGATTCCCAGCAGATAAAAAAATATGGGTAATTAGATATGATTTACAACCCATAAAATCCTGTACAGATTTCAATATCCTATATTGTGGACACATTCACTGTATCTCTCAAAATAACTTCTACCACAACATGGAGATCAGCATAAAGTCATTCTAGCTGTGGGTGCAAGTTATTAAGGTAGATCAATAATTTAAGTAATTTATCTAATGGCTAAGGACCATATCCAGACAGCTTTTGGATATATCCAACCAAGGAGATTCTACAACCTCTCTGGGCAACCTGTGCCAATGCTGAGTCACCCTCACAGTGAAAAAGCATTTCCTGATGTTTGGAAGGAACCTGCTATGTCTCAGTTTGTGCCCACCAGCTCTTCTCCCATCACTGTGCACCACTAGAAAGAGCTTGGCTCCATCCTCTCTGCACCCCTCCCTTCAGGTATTTGAACACATTGATGAGATTCCCCCTAAGCCTTCTCTTCTCCAGGATAAACAGTCAAAACTCTCTCAGCCCCTTACTCACCTTAATGGTCTTTTGCTGGGCTCTCTCTAGTATGCCCGCTTCTCTTTTGCATGTTTGAGTATTACTGGCATGAACTTTACATTCACACTCCATATCGGTGACTTTGGACCACAAACACAGACCAGAAAGTTTATTCCCTGTGTCACATTCTATATACTCATTTAATCTGCAGCTTCAAACAACTGAAGTCAGTGAGACGTTTGCTACAAAGTGTTTCACTTGTCTTTGCAAGGAATTTTCATCCATAGGCTGCCTATATTACTTTGTAAACCAGGGATGTTTTATTGTAATAATGACCTTTGAATCACACATTAAGGATCTGGAAGGTTTTGTTTAGTATTCACAATACCTCACATACATACTATAAACTTTAGTAATAGCCTATATTTGAAGTAGCAGTGCAGGCACTAAGTCAAAGAATACATGCCTTACCATCTGATGAAAGTCATTTTGCAAAGATAAGGATAATTAAAAACATAGGAGAACAGGTATATGGCTACAAAGTGAGTTTACCTGGCTCACAGTTGGGCATAATTTAATCTGATTTTCACAACATGTAGTCCATACGAATTCACTGACTTTGTAGATTCCAAAGGGGTCACATAGCCCAGTAGTTACAGTCACTTCAAAGTCTTCTTGGCTATGCAGGTCAAGACCAACTTTACAACAAAGTATGTCACCTCACCCTGTAATAAAAGAAGTGCTATTTCTTTATTTATAAGAATGTTACTAGATAATTACATTCACTGTGATCGACTGTGAAGGAGAAATTCTGCTGGCACTAGATCAGCATAGTACGTGAAGCTCTTTACACTTTGCTGTATTGTGAACTATAATGAAGCAGTAGAGGACTGAATCAGTGATAGGAGAACAAATAAGAAAACGTTAATTTTTATGTTAGATGTTTCTACTATAGATAATCTTACATACTTCCATTTTTTTCACATTGTTTCAATGAGATATGAATTTGTGAAAATGATAAACAGACATGAAGCTGTTCAGTAATAATTTTGCACAAAGTACAGATAGCTCAAAATTTGTCACCAAGGCCAACAACCACAAAAAGTATTAAAGCTGCTTATATAACCTCTCAAATACAAGGACTTCTGTCAGGAAAATGGAGAACAATGATGGCAAGTATTCAGTCCCCAGGATACCAGAGGAGAGTGGGAGCAAGTACTAGATAATTTTAACATGGCCTTTCAGCTTTTATCTGGAAGATATGCTTATTGAGAAGTCGACAAGTCAGGGCAAGCAATAGATTTTTCTACTGTTCCCTTTTTTGGGGGTGTGTCCTTCCAAAATATATTTCATCCAGAAAGCAACTTCTTATTTTCAAATAGATACAGATGCTCTAAACTTTAATGAATGCAGATAATGATATACATTGCCTCTAGCTGAACACTACAAAACCAATGTAAGCTTCATTTGCATTACCAACTACTTACTTGTTCCATATGTCCACATGATATCTATGAAAACTTTGAGGTTTTCATTTTTCTGTCAGAGGCTGTAAAAATTAGTTAATGTGTTTTTTCTTTCAGCATAAAAAAAAATTCCATATGCAAATTCATGGTTTATTCAAATTCATAAAGCCCAATATAGAGCTTTTGCTGCTAGTAGTAAAACAAGAGGCAATAATGCCCTGCACTGATTTTTTTTTCCTACTGCTTGCCCTCAAAATTGACATTCATTCCACCTCAGCATTTGCTTTTCCACTATAAAAACAGTTGAATGCTCTATAGTAGGAACTACAAAAATAGATTTCTGTTTCTCTTTTCCTATTGTTTGCAATTTTATTAAAAGTCATTAAAAAAAACCCCAAACAACCTTGAAGGGAACAACAGAGTACAATCAAAGAGAAAAAAACCCACAAATGAACAACAAACGACTATCAGCAGCCACCCACTTGCCTTACTCTCATTTTAATATTGTGACCTAACATAGGTTGGCACCTGATCTTCATTAAAACAGTAGGAAAAATCAGGTTTATGAAACCTGTAGTATTATAGAAGGGTAAGGACAGAGGTTTTCAGGTGGGCAAGGATGACAAGTTACCTGTGATTAGAGAAACTGCAAGGAACACACTGATTCAGAGCAAATGGCAACAGGCAAAAACCGCAGTTGAAAGTCCATCCAAAGTTGTGGTCTGGGGGAGTACCTGTGGATTAGGGAGACATTTAACAAGTTTACCTTCTCCACTGTTTTTGTACTTTTAATAGCAACTTTGAAAACTAATCTGCAAAATTCAGCATGGGAGTGGGGTGGTCTATTTTGCTTTTATTCCCTTTGGCACATAGTAAGCAGATTCAAAATGCTTATGAGATTGGATAAGTAAAATGGATAATTGTCTTGTTTCTGCATCAGTTGAATTTTTCACTAACTTGTGATTTCACAGCCAACCATTGCATTTGTTTATGTCTCTGCAGCCACCACCTCAAGGCAGTGTAGAATTTACCAGTCAATTAATTTTTATTATGTTTTTTATTAAAAAAAAAAACCACAAACCAAAAACCACCCCCAAAGCCAACCAAACAAAAAACAATTTGTATCTTATAAGAAAATCCACCTTGACACTCCAAATTGGGATGAATTTTCAAAACGAAAGAACAATATAAACCACTAAATAAACAAATAATACTAATAAAAGAACAAACCTGACATAAAAATAAGAATTTTTTACCTGCCTTTTCTAACAGGCAGGTATTATTGAACTTCTAATTTTTGTAAGTATTCGACTTCCAATTTTGGAAGCCTTGAAGATTCTTTAAAGATCTATCCTGTTGTAAGGAAAAGAAACAGAATTAGTATTTTTAGAATCTGACTTCTATGAATCCGTGCTAAACAAAACTGCAGATTTTACAAGTAACATATACTTACATTTTTATATATTTACATATATATTTTATATACCTGCATGTAAGTATACTGCTATACAATCTCTTTACTTACAGAAATCCAATAAAATTCTAGTTTTCCAAGGCCTACAGTAAACTGTCTCATACTAGACAAGTCCAAAAGGCACATAAATGGATTGTGAAACCCAGAGGCATCTGATTCTGTTGAAACGATCTTTGATGAGGAAAAACTATAAAAAGAAGTTCCCTTTTTTTCAATAGCCTATGGTTTTGAAGACATTTTCAGATTCTGCATTTCTGATAACATAAATTGAAGTTCACACCAAAAAATAGAGTAGATTCCAGTGTGACAGTATCTGTTTAGAAACAAACATGAGGCAGACAAATAAAACGTACTTAAGTTCTGAAAACTTACCTCACTGAGGCAGCAGAGAAGAATAATATTACATTATATATTAACACTTATAATAATTAATCACAGTGCTCAGTATAATCTAAGATTCATATACAGGAAAATATATTAGGGTAATTTTATTATTATAAAACTTCCATTTTGACATGAGAAATCATTAGAAAAGCTTAGTTTCTATATTAATCTGTTACTGTGGCACGTGCTGGACAGAGTTACAAGAAATAAAAAGTACAAACAGGCAAGATAATTCTGAGTTTTTAAATGCTTATCTATGAACTTTTTTATATTCTCGAAGCCAACAGGGGCATTGGCTGTCCATCCTAAATCACACTACAAAAATCTTCCTACATAAACACTAATTATGAACTTCCTACTCTTCCTTTGAATGAGTCTCAAAAATAGAACATAACTCTATTACTATAAATTACTGAATTAGTGGCTTTCCTGGTCTGCTTTACCACAGGACCTATAAATGAAAACCAAGAACATGCTAAGACATACCTGAAAAAGATGAGATTCACTGACACTTGGACAGAGTTGAATTGCCAACTTAGTTTTTATTTATCTTTATGTAGATTTGGGGCACATATGAGCTCTGAGAGTAGGGATAGACAGAAAAATTACACAGAATTACACAGATTACACAGAAAAATGTACCTTGAATTAGGGCCTCCTTGGCTTCCTCCAGCTTCTACTTGCTTTCAATTATAGAAAAAAATGAGAAAAGTAGTTTTAAAGAACAAAAAATATTATAAAGGGAAGGTAAAACAAATCAGATGAAATATGAACTTTTCTACACAGAGCAAGAAATTGTTTCATTTTCAGGGTCCACTTGAAGTTGCAAAACCAATTTTTCACTACCAGAGATTATTTTTTTTTTTGAGAAAAAAGAAATCCAGGACTTAAACAGTTATGTTGAAGTTCAAGGGATATGAAAACATGGCAGCAATTTAATCCATTTCACGTTCAGAAGCTCCTGAAATTTGAGAGCACACTTGGTCACATCTATATTTAAATTTGTTAGACTTAGTCATAATTTCTAAACATACTCTCCATAAATCCTTCTTTTCTTGAAAGAAACATTTGCTGTAGAATAAAAAATATGAATTATGCAAAGAAAATCTTGAAAGAAGTTCTTCTTGCATATTTTAAGCCTGTTAAAATGTTGAGTTTGAAAGACACTGTCATCCAGAGAGATTTTTTTTTTTTATAATAAGAAAAAACATCACAAAATTATAGTACAGAATATATCAGTTGAGTTACTTTAGGCAGAAGAATTTTTGCCACAGCTATTCTTTTGAATTTTTGTGAGGCTAGAAACTTTAAGACTATTCACATTGTTGAAAGCAAAAATTGTAATTCATCAGTGCCTTACCTCAACTTGAAGGCAAAAAAAAGAGAGCACTTAATGTTACCTATTTGACAAAAATTCATATTTGAAATGGAAGTTAACTTAGAAAAGCGATTAAGCCACAGAAGATGGAAGTCTGTTATCAGCCTCAGGATTGAACACCACCGAATTCAGCAGCATCTCCTACTGACACTTCTAAATTAAACTCTTCCTCAAGAATTCAGTTAGAAAAGGGACAGACACAGAAATGCGCAAAGCCATGCCAACTCATTGCATCTTTTAATCCCAACACAAAAAATGCATGCCACGTCTAGACCTGGATTTTGCTTCCTTTGCCCAAGTGAATCCTCCCCTGCATATGGATATGAACACTGATCCAGAAACTACCTTTAGCCTGGGGACCTATTCTTTCTCCTAAATGTACTTTGGAGGCTACAAATAGCATCAAGTCTTAAAATCTGTCTAAAACTCCCCTTCTAAATCTAGTTATAAAATAATCCTTTCTTTTAAGATTAGGACCTCTTTTCTAAGTCTAGTCCGGTAACACTTAGACACAAACTAATCAATTGCCAGCAATTTGTAGTTCAATTTAGCTTCCCAGAAATTCAGCCCTAAATAAAAATTCATCTCTAACTTTGCTTGACATTAGTCCAGGGGTTGTACTTTATAGGACCTGATTAAAATCATACATGATAGTATTTTTCCTTGCAGCCATCTTGCATTCAGGTCCTGGTCTTTCTCTGACCAAAACAATTACTTTAACAGCCATGCTTGGGATTTTTTTCCCTCTTTCTTTTTAGCACCATCACTGACTTTCCACTTGTAAACTGCGTCACCTGGATGAATACCAAACCTTAAAGTTAACAAGAGGACAGTAATCATTTTAAGAAGCAGACCTACAACCTTACTTGGATCTTTTTTGCCTCTTTAGCGTAACATCTAGTTCTGCCTTCTGACAGAGCATCCACAAAAGCCATCTGGTAAACATAGTATTGAGAAGTATCTCTTAGACAAAGTCCACAGACATCCCTGATAAGCTCAGCCAGAACCTTCTAGTGAGGAGTAGTTGGCAGGACAAAGAAACCCTGATAATGGACTCTCTGCCTAGGAAAACACAAGTCAGCAACCACTATTCCGGCAAATTATGTCCTACACCCACATACGTATCTACACCAAAAAAAGGTATGAAAGCCCCCCCAACTCACTACCTATCCAGAAGGACATTCTCTGCAAGAGCTTCTCTTCACGAGGTCTCCTGGACAGACAACACCATGACTTGGGGATGTCTGGCTGACTCCATCTTCTGTAATGCTGAACATCTTCAAGTGAGAATTTTTTTAATCAATGATCAGAGCCAGATCTAGGATTGGCTCAAGGAACAGTAAGGCCAGAAACTATTGTGAGCAACAAAGAATATTTACCAATGGGAAATGAAGGAAGTTCCCTAGGATTTTTTCATTTTTTTTAACCTTCTACTTTACAGCTGTTACATACAGTGAGTCAGTCTGCCTCAACATTCCAAATACTTGGCACTTAATAAATGAGTAATACATTAATTGATTATCCTTTTTTCTTTAGTAACAAAACTGCACAGGCAGTTCTCCATTTCTCTTCTTTCAGCCTCTATGGCTACGTTAGCTGGAAGTGTGTTTTTACGGATGCTATTTAGCACAGGGAAAAATAACACCTGTTTCCCATAAAGGGTTTATCCCCTTTTTACGTTATGTTTGAGAGGCACTTTTATCCATCAGCTTTGCTGGTTTTGTACATGTCAAGATCCTCCAGACTACAAATGAATTTGAATTTGCACATTATAAAATAAATTAAAATAGAAGTACCCATTACATTTAGGAAATTTTTTTAGTCTATAGTCGTAAATGGCAACTTTGAAAGCTGACTGAACTTGAGTTTGCTTTTATAATTTCATAGATAAAACAGTTAATGATGATCATTTTTATCTTAGGCACCTTTAGGTAGTGACACAAGTCTCACCATTTTGAACACTTAACATGTAATAAAATTTCAGTAAGTTTAAAGGAAGTTAACAAGAAACATCTTCCTTCTACGTTCCAATCAGCACTACATGTCATTCTTACATACGCTGTTATCCCTGAATATTTCAAAGTTGCTAAACTCAAAGACAAAGAAGGTATATCTGTCCTGAAAGAGTTCTGTTTCAATAGTTAACAGCAAGAGAACTTCAGAACAGTTATTGCAGAGTTCTAATGAAACCAACCAGACTTGCAATCCACTAAATAAGACATCTTCTCTAACTTGTATTCTGTGCTCTGTTACACGCTTTGAGTCACTGTTAATAGTGACCCCAGGAGCATAAGGAGGAAAAATGTACAGTGAAATTCAGCACCTCATTAGCAATAGCAGATAGGTGGGTAACAGCTCTTTTAATCCAAAGTCCAGCTACAGTTCATTAAGTAAGAATATCCACCTATTGTCATAAATTGATGTTTTTGCAAACAGTTGCCCCAAATTAGGCTATATTTCCAACTGAAATTGGTACACCAGAAACATAATTCCTTATAAATATTCACAGAATTAGATAAACAGCTGGAATATTGTTCTAGCAATTGGCAAGGTTTTAATACACAGGGGGGGGGGAGGAATTAAAAAATAATCACGTTGTCCTTATCAAATTGTTTTAAAGATGTTTCTCCGTCATGCTTTCTTCATGGATACCTGTGCAGAATGAGGGGTTTTCATTAGTATCACTTGCTTTTATCATATTACCATTTACAGTTTCTCACTCTAGAGAAACTGTTTTCAGGATTAAACACTAAGGAGTTAATTTTGCTTTAGAGAAGTAGACTATGGGTCAAATCTTAGTCATATTATAAACATAGAAACCTTATGATTAAAAGGACGTTTACTTAGAAGGCAAAAGGACTACAATTTACTAATGGGAAATAAGCCAAAATTAAAAATATAAAATATCTATCCAGTGTTCTGCTGATTCTGCAGACATTTTTTTCCAAGTGTACCAGTCATCATAAAAGCTGAGGAAAAAGTCTATACTACAAGCAGTAGTGCAAAATAGTCTACTGCTACAGGTGAGCATTTTCATGTAATTATTACAATAGTCAGAGACTTAAGTTGGGGGGGGAGGAGAGGAAAAAGGAAAAGAAACCACACAGATGTAATCATAAACCATTCTTAAGATTTTCTTAAGAAGTCTGGATTTAGGAGACTTTATGTAACATTCATCTTCTCATTTTTCCACCTCAGCCTGCCTGCAATGCTAGAAAAGCAAATGTCTTTTGTGACATTCAGTTGTCACTAGCATTAATCATACACAGTATTTTCTTTTATCATAATAATTATTAATTGTACTTAGCAGATAGTAAATATGATATAGAATTCATTCAGATCGGAACACTAATTCAGATCTGCTGAGGAACAAGGACACTTCATTTCCTCTGCACACACAAGTCTAACCATCAAAGTATCTTGTAGGATGTCCCAAAATAATGAGATCCCAATTCTGCAAACGTATGCTGATTTTTAATTTATGAATTCACTCACATTATTGAGGTTAATCACAAACATATAGATAGGCAAGCATGTAGCTGAAGGACTGGGAGTATTTGGCATGGGTTTATTTTATTGACAAGTTAATGAAATGGTGATTCCTAATGACATTTAGAAAGCACAATAATGGATGAAAAACAGATAGTCCTAATAATTTTTGGAAAATAAACATGAGTATACGCAGTACTAGTTTTAATATGATAGTCTCAGTAACAAATGACCTACAATGCTAAAACAGATACTCCAGTTACTAATAAGAAAGAAATTATTTAAGTACCAATACTTAAAAATAAAACTACTAAACCACCTTGAAAACTAAATCTCTATGATAGTGCATAAACAAAGATAACCAAAATTTCAGTCATTCCATGTTGATATTCTTTATGTCAAATAAAACTGTATACTTAGGGCAAATAATTTAAACAGATGGCATTTATGTCCATAAACATGAATAAGCTAAAATAACTTCTTTCATCTCTTCAGAGATAGTCATAGAAGTACAAATTTGGGAATAAATGACCTTCCAATATTAGCCCTAGCCAGCTGTTTCAAAGATCTCGAATTCAAGTCCCTTCTTCACTATGACCTGTGTGTGATCACAGCTAATTCAAATAGTTTATCTGTGCTTCAAATCCCATGTGCAAAGCTGACTTTTCAGATGATACTTGCCCTCACAATGAGATGAATTAAAAATAGCAATATTGAAATTCAGAATAAAATTACTCTAAAATAAACTGCATTGCTTCAGATACTAGAAACAGGTTTTAGCCAAGCATGAGAAATCAACAGACCGTGAAATGTACAGATCTTAGAAGGACTGACCTCTGAGAGCACAGGACTTTTTGCCAGGCTGATTTGCTATAGCACAATACAGATTAATAGCAAATAAATATATTTCATTCATCCTCCATATATTATTTAGTTCTGATATGAGACAAATAGGCTTGAGATGCTAAAAATATTTGAAAGAGCAAATTTTAGACATATTCAAAAGAATAAGAACATGAACAGATTAAAAAAAAAAAAAAAAAGATTAAAAAAACCCCAAAGGTCAAGAATTAAATAAAACCTCCAGATTAGGAGTGAGACAATTCAGGAAGGGTGAAAAACAAAGCTTGCTTTCTCTTGTCTGTTCTTAGTATGATCTCTATCTGGAGGCTTAGTTGTCAGAGGTTGTTCAAAGAACTACTGCTCTTTTTGAAGAATGTTTTGAAAACATTTGTAAAAAGAGTATTTTTACGTAAAATAACATAAAAAGAATAAATGTTACTTGTACTGACTCCACCCTGAGAAAGTCAGGTGATAAGGTAGCAGCCCGGACTTAGCACAAAACACTATTCAAAATTCCATGCAGACTTCAGACAAGAGAATGCACAAAATAGCTCAGGAGAGACCAATTATCACTAGCGTGATTTCTCTCTCCCTCTGTCCAAGACAATCCCAGGGAAGAACAATTGTGTTCTGTTCTGCTCTAGAGGAGAAAACCATCAAACCACACCCAAGAGTCACTATAGCCCAAGAAAGTCTTTTATTAACAGCCCATACATGCGTGACTCTGCACTTCCCCCCCCATAATTTTGTTTCTACTACCTCAGCTGATGAAGTCATCCTGCTTCTGTAAAGTGATTTAGTGTTCATGACAGATAAGTTTCCTGTGCTGTATTTTTATGTTTTAGTATGATAAATTAAAGTGAATAACGCAAAATACACTATATCCTGAAGAAGAAATGCATCGATTTACTCTTAGCATCTAGCCAAGTTTACTAGTGTTGCTCTACTCTACTTCAAATTGAGTTGAATTGTAGAAGGTTCAGATTAACGTAGCTGGAAAGCAGCCAGAAAACTTCTATTCTTTTCAATAAAAAGGATATTTTCTCATATTTTGCTATAAATTCCTCTTTTTTCTAACTGAGGCAAAAAAAAGTGTCTTTTAAAAGCTGTGTCTTTAAAATTCAGGAACAGTAGGAAAACTAGCAAAATGGGAGCCTCAGATGTCTTCATCTGGTGTCATTTAAGTTTTGCTCTTACAGGAGTAGAGTTCCTAAAAAGCAGAGTTGCAAATTCCTAGCTTTAAATTTTCTGCTAAGAAAAATGAAAAAAAAAAAAAAGGAGGGGGACTCAAGCCAAACTCTACTGTGGTAAATAAAAGAAAAAGTGTAGTTAATGTTAGACCACATTCCACAGTAATATAATGCACGGAGAAACGAGTGAAGAGGTACTTTTAGAGCAATCCAAAGGGGATCTTTTCACATCTTTTCTATTCCTTGGACAGAAAATGGAATAAGTAACCATGACATTTACATAGCAGGGTAACATGAGAAAATGCTGCAAAATATATTAATGGGGGAAATATTTTTTTATTGGGTGTCTAGTGGGTTATTTCATTATAAATAACAAGTCCACAGCTCATTCCAGACAATATACATTTACCATAATAATAAACATTCCTAAAAGGCACCTTACTTAGCTGTTAAGATTGCGAAATAATCTGTTCCCCTTTTATTCTCCTATTTGAATTTCCTACACAAGGAAGGATTTACATGATCCTTTGTGATAACATGCTGTTAAAGCAAATATATGCTACAGCAATCTATATCTGCCTTTCTTCTGTTGCACATTCAAGGCTTCACGGGCCAGATTTTAAGCTCTCCTAATTCAGCAGCTGAAAGCATTTCTTGCTCTTTCACATAATGAGATCCCAGCATGTCAAAAATTACTTCTACAAAAAGACTGCACACTTTCCCTAGTGCTAACTGCAGTGTTAGAGGGGAAAAAACATTGGCTTTTGAACACTCATATTTAATCTAGTACATGCAAATAAAATTATATGTGTGTATGTGACAACAGTAGGCAATTTGGAACTTGGAAACAATATTCAAAATTTAATGTAAATGAGAAAAGTTTGCAATCACAAAAAATAGCAGAGGTATGGAGATACTAAACTGAACCACATAAAGTTATTTATATTAGCCATTTTTATTTTTCCGCCATTTTTCCTACAAGCAAGTGAGTTTAATAACCTTTTTTTCCCCCAGGTCCATACTGCAAGCAAATGGATTTAGGGAAAGTATATGCAAGTATGTGAGTCTCTGAAAGACTTTGATATTTCTGATATTTCCTGTTTCATGACCTGCGTCTACTTTTGCTGGAAAGGAAGCGATTCAGGGATAAGGTCCAATCATTTCAGTGACTGGTATTCACGCATGTTGGTTCAGATGGATTATTGTATGATAGGGAGCTAACAATAGATATCTCGCTATTTGCCTTCCCCAAGCTGTTTGCTAAATATATGGCATTTACCACTAAAAGTACGACATACTTACATTAAAGTTCTTGTAGATCAAATAGATACTCTGGGAAAACTCTTCTGAAGAATGTGAGAAGAGAACCACTGGAGGTTGTTATTTATACTTTTTAAATAAATTTTATTATTATTATTGTTATTTTTTATATTTACCATCGGAGAGACTTCAGATTATTCCAAGTCATGAATTACTAAAGATGGAAAAAATTTTCAATGAAATATTTTTGCTAGGAAAAAAAAACCTGGATAAATGTTTTAAAAAGAATAAAAGTTCTGAACCAGAAAATATGCTACTCAGCCAGTACAGGAAGTCCAAAATAGATTAGTAGCTCTGGCTCCCACATACTATACAAAGATCAAATTTAACAGATGGAAGCAAAGAATATCCCATGCCGGAGGCAAATATCATTATCATGAGGCTACTTAATTGTTTGGGATAGAGTAAAGCTGATTCTCTGACCCAGCTACCAACTATTCCAGTTAATTTCTATTTCACTGCCAATTAAAGTTATATTTCTAAGTTTAAAAAAAGTGAAATCTAAAAAATTAGTTGGAAAAAAAAAATTATTTTCCCCTCTCAGTAAGGAGTATAATTTTGGTTATGTATACAAAGCAGATAATAGATGCATGCAAAGCTCAATTGGTCAAATACTGATGGCAAAAAAGCCCCATGAAATTTGCGAGCACCACTTTTTCAGAGAGGATTAGTTTTCCAGTTTGACTAGATTATTGCAAAATTCCCTTCTGTTGTGATCTGGGCATACACGTAGCTATATGCCATGGTTTATCTATGAAAAATGTTTTGGTTTGCTCACCTTATTTTGAAATCAATTAGCACTTTTGCCATATATTTAAAATCTGGAAAAAAACAGTGTGCAAGAAGTATTTCTGAACTGGTGCCATTCAAATCACAAAATAAACATTTGGTTATTGACAAGAACGCCAGAAGGAAATATTTTCATGTTAATTATTGTTTCTTGTTGATTTTAGGTATTTATATGTTAAGAATTAATAAAATATTTTGAGATATTATTGCAAGGTGAATTCTAAATTGCTATTTTCATTGCATGTTCTCTTTCTCATTTGCCTTGTTTATATCATACTTAAGTTAGATCAAGGGCTATTTGTAGAAGTAATCAGGCCTATTTCCACCAGCATCAGTCATGGCTTGTCATTATCAGTGAGCTCTCTGCTCAAGACTAGTTTCTATGGAAACCACCCACTGATATCATTAACATTTGTAACTTTTTTTTTTTAAAGCATTTTGTTTGACTTTTGTTCTCATTGCTCATTTTCTCTGTACAACTTTTATGTTGTTTTAATTTGCAGATGTTACGAGTTTGGCAAAACCCAGTAATAAGGTCCTGCAACATCTATTAAGATGTTACAGTTCTCAGAGATCTGATCTACTGCAAAAATAAATAGTAAAACCACCAAATGTTTTCTCAAGAAAACATTTTGGTTTTGGAAGTGTCACCAGCAATAGGAAGTATTACAGCAGCAACAGTTTAAAGAAATCAAGTCACGGATAGAACACAATCAAATGACATCATATGTGCAATAAGCAAGATGTTAAGAACCACACAAAAAGATTTTAAGATACACAATTACAGTAAATATATAAAGACAATCTAACCAATAGATTATATTACTTGTTTAATAGATGGTATTAGCTTGCTGAAAGTCTGACAGATTGTAGAAATATCAGAAGAGGTTGTTTAAATTCAATAAACCAGCTACAAATTAAACTAGACTATGTTGGTTGTGTAACCACTGAGTATGGCATGGCACCAAATGCATCAAAAATGCAAGCATTTACATAAATGTCTACAGTAGAAAGCATAAAGCAACTGGAACAACTCCTACAATTTTTCAATTACTTCACTTGAACAAGGCTTGGAAAGAATTTGGCTATATTAAAGTGCTGTTTCAACCTCTGAAAACAAGAGTTCCAGAAGAACTGTCACAACAATATTTTTTTCCCCAATAAAAATGCTGTCCTAAGTTATTTAGGACCTTCCATATAAAATTAAGGACAGATTTTTTTGGATACCTGATAGGAATACGTGGTAGAAATCTGTTCTCAAGCTTTTTTATCAGAACAAAAAGACAACAGCAAAGCAGGGAAAGAAAATGTATTCCTTGGAACTATATGGCAATTGCGGGTGACTCAATATCAATATTACAGTTTAAGAGAAAGTATGTCATATAATAAAGCACTAGAAAGACTGATCAGAAAACTATTCTATTAAAACACATACAGGTGTATCTGCTGAGGTCGGGAATAAAAATTACAGAAATAGTCATTGTAGACACACTGACAAATTATGTTTAGTCTCAGGATTTCCTGGAATATACCACTGATAAATAGCATACTTTCCTTGTCAACGCAACAGTGATTTATGTTAAGCAA